>JAANSM010003173.1:0-13429 GCA_036850725.1 Orchesella villosa | reverse complement strand
CACCGCTGTAGCAATATCACTGAGCATATTATTATTGCCTCGGCAGAATCGTCAGCTTTTCCTTTCACCAACATTTTGGCCCTCTCTTGTAGTTTTGATGGGTGACGTGATGATAGTAAAGATACCTTAAATTAGCCATCTTACATGTGTACGAAAGAAGAGGCACATTTTCATTATAATGTTTGCACTGGCATACATTATTCTGGCTAAATGGTCATGCCGCTAAGTACTTACTACTATATATATGTTCCGGTCTACAAGAGGAAGCGTGTTCTTTTTAATGGCTCATTCAGGAAGTAGTGTATGTGCATGAAATTAGTGAATATAATCCGTAAAGATTTAAGCTCATGAATAGAGAATAGTTTCCTAGAAAAGCTCATGCCAAACCCAATGTTACATGTCTGTAAATGCAATGAAGAGTCTGGCAAGTGGTAAATAAATTAACCGAGTGGTTTTTCTCTACCCTCAACTTTCTAAGCTTTGTGGAATAGCTACTACCAGATTAAAAATCGTGTTTGATCTCTAAATTTCAATTTAAAGGACTCAAGTAAATCCCATAATTTAGCAAGATATCCTTCCATAAAAGATGGCTATTTGAGAGGAAAAACACTTTACATTTTACGACACACCAAAAGTCATTTAATGACATGCCTAATGTCTTAAATGGTTAGATGAAAAAGTCAAAGTTTTCTCTCTGTGTGTGTGTGGGGAGGAAAGCTAATGAAAAATATAAATAAAGATAATCTCATTGCGGAAAAAATTGAACAAGCTTCCCCACTTCCTCTTAAAAAGAAATTAAATGTTATAAGCTACTCTAGTGCTCTCATGTGCTACACACGCTTTCAGTATTCTTAACCAAAGTCAGAAAAATTTGCATGCTTGCCATTTATATATAAAAATAGATTTGAATAGCGTCTGTGTATGGTGGCATCACTGGTGGCAAGGAGCGACACAAGAATTTTCATTCTCATTTCACAACGAAGAAAGTGTATGTTGGCGGAAGTACATGGTACATGTGAGATATTAAAAGAAAGACTGGGAGCAGTGTTGTGAACATTTTGGAGAGCTTTAAGTATTTTTGGGTGTAAAGATCCTTGCAGTTCATGCATGTACACTGTTTGACTTTCTCTAAGAACACACATTGCTCAACTATACTCATATATAGAACTAATAGAACTATAACGACACACAGTTAGTTCGTTTCATATGATGACAAACAGAATCCACACTTCCACTTGTGGTTACCCAAAAGCTTCACATCGGACTCACTTGAACCATGAAATGAGCATACCGCCACGAACGAATGCTTTTACAGCACACGAAAATGGTATGGTTTGGTTTTTTGGTACCGCTCCGTATACGACATTCACCTACATCCTAATAGGAATAAGTTAGGTCACACGCTACATCTGTGTGTGTACCAAAGCCACCAACTTGTCTACTCCAACAAGAAGAATTCGTTCTTCTTGGCTGGAAGCTAGTTATTTCCTTCTTTTTCTTATATGTATTATGCTTCTTCTTCTTCTCCAATGAAATCTTTGGCTCTCTTTGGGTTGACGGTAAGTTCTGGAATGGAATTTATATATTCCAACATAGTTTAAATGTATTCACACACAAGGAAAAGCAGGGTAGAAGAGCCTATTGCCATCATCATCATCGTCGTCATTATCATCCCTATCGTTTCTCTTATCTTTCTTTTTCACTGCTACTTTTATCACACTAACTAATAATAACACAAACTGTATAAAACACAGGAACGCATAGTGTAGTGTAGAGAAACATGCTAACTTTTTTTAGTAGGAGAAAAATGTGACACAAAAAATTCTCATAAATGATATGTACATATTTCCGCAGAGATTACATACGTTCTTCAAGTACACTAACAAGTTTACATAAGAATATGGTACTAAACACTTGCATAGAGGTTCAGTAATAAAATGTCGGCGAAAAATTCCAAGCATCTAACTTGTAACCTACTAGAGACAGGCCAGAACCGAACTTGTTTTGCTGGTCTGGTGCCCGTCATCATCAAGTGGTACCTACTACCTACGCATACCTAAAAAAGAGTTAAGAAATGCTTGATGAAGCAAAGGACATTCTCAAGAAGCTGAAAATGAAGCATACAAGTTTGTATCAAAAACATACTTTTCTCTTCAACAACTTTTTTACAAGGGTTACATGACTGTTGAACGTGCAAGAAGGATGATGATATGATGAGCGAAGTCGTGAACCTTGAGGATATGTCATCAAAAACTGTCGTTGAAGAGATTTCCACTTTTTTGTTTCTTCCCAAGAATTTTCTTCAATTTTCTCACTCTAAGTAATGTGTGAATTCAAGCATAATGCAATCACTATTCAGCATCAGCTATAGTTTTTACACAGTAAAATGATTACTATTTTTCGTTTGCATTCTTGTATGCCAGATGCATACGATGTCTCGTTTTGCTGACACCTGCCATATCATATACACATCCTGATTTTAACCCGTTGTTCGTCTCCTTTATATTTCAAAAGCTTGCCTCGATGGCTCCATTAACATTATCTTAGTTTAGTCATGAAGTGACTAGAGCATATAAAAGTACAGGAAAAAAGCAACAAGATATGCTAACAACAGTTGAGAATGAGAAAATAGTAAATGGAAATGTGAGTTATTAGTTCGTCAGTTCAAGGAAACGTCGAGTCGGTTTAAAAAGCATATGATTACTAAGACGTGAGCTTGACGTATATATAAGAAGATGAAGCAGCCCCAGAAAAAAATTGTTAAGTAAAGGAACAAGTAAGGGCATATACAATTACCTAATGTTCACACAAGCAAAAGCCGCAGACATCATCTTACAACAACATTCATAACATTATATTTTCTGCGTCGCTTCATTTTCGTATTCTTTCTTAGAGTCACGGTGATGTGAATCTACTCCGATTCCACAAAAGCACACACACACCATCATCCACCACATCACACAAGTTTTTAAAGCCTCGGCTTCTACCTCAGCGGAGATAGAGCAACCGCATTTTTTCCAATTTCCTTATTATACACCACTGATGAAAAACTCATTTCGTTTTTGCATTTTCACAGCGGAAACCCACAACTACGAGAAGATAAGATGTACAACGTTAGTATTCGAGCATATATACGTAGTAAAAGTACATACTTACAATAGCTTATAAAATAGTACATAACATTTATTACTTTTAACATTGTAAAATATGGTGGCATGTGTGTATGCATATCCCTAAGCAAATGCTCATACTTCATGACTCTCTCTCTCTCGTGCCTGGTATTAGTCACTCACTCTCCCAACTCACAAGTCAGTGAAGAAGGATGCCGTTTTCTACATTGATGGTAATAGCGGCAGCGGCTGGTGAAGTAGTTCGGTTCTGCCTTTCCTACTTACTTCTATTTTACTCCTGAGTTGTGTCTTAAAAGGGTTTTTTTTGGGTGGTAGTCGCGGAGAGAGAAAAGAAGATGAGATTTTATAAGCAGTGAGGGATGCTCTTCTGAACAAGATGTAGATATTGTAGTCCTACTTTCACCAATATCAGAAAGGCAAAATTTGTGGGATGCGGTGAAGAAAGTAGCTTAAGAAGAAGATGTTACGGTAAAGCATGGTAATGCAAGGACGGAGGAGGAAAAAAAATTGTGTATGCTTGCACACACACACATTTACCTATGTTCACATTCCTAAATATTTCCCTCAGTTTTTCTCAACCCGTGAGTTTAGTATTTTTAGTAGGAGCATCGATTGTGTATTTTAAACGGCTTTCCTGGCTCAAGCACTTAAGTTATAAACATGTTTTGGTTCGGTGCAAAGCAATGTTGGTTGGTTGTTGGGTGGAAACTTTCACCGAGCAAGAAATAAGGGCACGATTTTATCATAAAATGTGTATGTGTATACATTCTCATATAGGCATGCAGGTTGACTGGTGTGTGACTTAGTTTTTTTGCATGCTTAAAAACCTTGCCGGCGAGGAGGCAAAAGATTGAATTTTGTGAATCTTTATGGGATATTACTTTCGTGAGATGACGGTTTTTCTTCCATGACATGACAAGGTTACTCCCAGTCGGAGAGTGACAAATATTAAAGCTAGATATATTTCGTATGATATGACTATATTTGGAGTGTAGATAAGATCTTTTGACGAGTTGAACACTGAACTGAATCGAGACAAATCTTGTGTTTTAAAGGACGCGTGGGTTTTGGGTGACAAACTTTAATGCAACTACTAAAAGATTGTCTTTCTTGTACATTTTCAGCTGCTGTTTTTGCAGCCTTTTTTAAAAAGATTTTTACTTTGCATGATTTTGACATACTCAACCATTTTTCTTTTTCTCTTTTTTCCCTACCGTTTATATGGAGCACTGTCGGAAATCAAGATATCAGTTGGATACATCTTAATTTTTGTTTAAAAATCCATCTGAAAATTTTCATAATTTATAATACGTTTTTGACGACGACGAGTTGTGATTTAGATTCGATGTATTTGTGTTATGCGTTAGATGTATTTATAGTATTGAATAAGCCAATTGGGGTGACCTCCTTTAGATCAAGAATGACAATAATAAGATGTCAATGAAAAGAGTCGACTTTATTCAAAAGGTTCAAAAGATACAATAAGCATAGATGGGAAACGGTGAGTGTGATAAGGCAAACAATAAAAGCACGTGTCTGGATAGGAAGATATGAGATGATTTGATGAAAAGTTAGGAATCCGTGAAAAGCTGAATACACCTGATGTATTTATGCCATTGGCATGAACAAGCATAACATTCACATATTCAATACAAAAGGTTGATGAGCTGATACGAAAAACTGTCCTTTTATTCATATAATTCATGTATTTCCTCTGCCCATTTTCTTGAGTGAAGGTCATAAACGGGAAAGGAAAGAAGAAATAAAGGTTTCAACCAACTCAATCACAGACTTTTTTCATCATATCATCCCATATTGCTTACTCACCATCACCATCATCGTTCAGATTTTGTGAGCGCTTTGCAAAGTATGTTCCCAGTTACAAGGTGAATCTTCTTGTCTTGTGTTGTGGTTGATGTTGATACGTTACTCAAGGTTGTTCTGCTCCTAAAACTTCTACGGGTAATCTTTCTCTGGGATATATCATCATATCATCATTGTTGCAGTTGGGTTTGGTTGAATTGAATTGAGAAGAGCTAGAACTCTCTCACATCTCTCATCATTTTGCTTCGGCTTGGTGTAGAAGAGGTTGGGCACATTCAAAGAAATGGTAATGTTATATCCGTCCGTATGTAATTTTCGTGTCTTTGTGATCACCACATTGAGAGCAGAGGGTACTAACAATTTATATAAAGGAACGAAAGAGTGATGAGATGATATTTTTTGCAGAGAGGCAAAACACTGTACGATAACTAGAACCAGCACATATTTCACGTTCTGCATGCTCACATATATTCGCTCGTACAATCAAAGTGAGTTGTAAATACAGAGAACATGAAACAGTATTAAATTCATTCTCCTCCAATAATTTTGTAATAATCCTCACTCCCATTTCTCTTTGGTATAGTTGTGCATATATAGCTGTATATATATTATATGGGTTTCCTTTTCCTTCCACGTGCAATAACCCAGTTACTCGCTCTCGCCTTACCCCTCCAAAAACAACTTGTTGTGGAATACGAAATGTGTTGAGAAAAGTTTTGGTAGCTCAGCTACCAAAGGATAAGCTACTTACAACTTACCAACCGAACCAGAGAGAAGCTTCATTCTAAAAGTTACTGTCGCATATTACAAGTTACGTGCACATCCACAGGAGAGAGAGAGAGAGAGAGTTGGGCAGTCAATGAAAATTGTATCCTCTTTCACTTCTCTTTCACTTACAGCATAGAAATATATATTATATAATATGAGTATACATTTAGTCCAAAGAGATTTCCTTGCATCTGCACTCCGAATTCAGACCAGATTGGCTAGGGTGTATTATGTGGGTATTTTATTTGAAGTTGTTATGTATATTTGTATATAACGCTTTACAAGTTGTAATCCTTCAAATGCTCATGACCATGATCATGCTTTTTTTGGGGGAAACCAACTTTCATCATCCCATATAAATTACATGTCGTATTCGTTTGAGTTGTAAAAGATTTCATGTGATGTGTCTACGTCCAGTCGTATCGTGCCATGTTATCCCTTTCTCTCCTTGAATTGAATGTGTTTCTTTTAAAAAAGAAATAAAAAGAATCGCGTGTGGACAAATATGTGCAAATAAAGAAGAGAAACATAATTTCATCAAGAAAATTGCATTTTGAAGTTACAAATCCACAAACGGATCCAAGAGGAAATAGTAAATAATGCTTAGATATATGCATACAGCATGCCCATATGCATAGACATATGTACCCCGTTTTATGTATCTTCTTATCTTGTTTGTTAAAATGCAAAGCAACATGTTCGTTACTTCTCTTTTAGTGTTCCCTATTCCCTTTTCCCTCTTTTTGTGAAGAAGGCGATGTCTTCTTTAGATATTTTTCTGTGAAAGAAAAGGGGGAATTCCGAGAAGGCGACAGATGAATACTTTTATTTGGTTCATGCAAAATGTTCTTCTACTTCTTATGGCCTTGTCCTTATTTGTTAAACTCTCGATGGGGTTAAGCTTACATGAGATTTGCTATCTGCCTAGAATAATTATCAAAATGGGAGCCGGCTTACACACACAGCACACCAGAGGAGAACGGTTAAGAAGCAAAAGCATATAATGCATAATAATATCATTCCATGCATGCACATCTTTCACAAAATTGGAACTTACAATATGGATGTCGCGTCGCGTCTTCATGTCATGCTTTGTGTGTGTCTGTGTGACTTTTTTTTGCTTGGTGGAAAAGTTGCTTTTGCTACACAACTTTCGAAACACAAACACATTTTGCTTCTTCCTTCTTGACGAAATTCTTATGATGAGTATTGTGTGAAAGTAGCATGCATCAAAACACCACAGGAATGTCGTTTTTCCTAACGTATTTATTTTCAAGTCTACTGTGTCAGCTTCTAATCTTGAAGGAGATGGAGGAAAATGAGAGGAAAAAATATTTGAATGGAAATTCTTGCAGAAACCCAAAAAGCGACGGAGCTTCCAAACATTCATTTTCCTTCATTTTGGAAAAGGGTGGCTGGGGCTGTAAAAGCTATTCAAATTCAATGTAATTTAACATTTAACAACTCGCTCTTCTTTCATATGCACTATGAGCATAACGAACATATGGTGAAATTACAAGATGGGAAAGTAATAACTTTTCTCGTTCCATTCCATTCCTTACTGTCACTTCGTTTTGGTGGTTGGTGTATATGTTAATGTTGTATTATCTTGATCTTGCTCATTTTTTAGTTGCTTTTCTTAGCATTTAACTTGTAGCATGATGTAGTGTAGTAGATGGTAGTGACAGTTTTGTTGATGAAAGATAAAGAAATTAAATTAATTTATTCTCATGTCTGATTCGCTTTTCTCTTTGTTCTGCACAGCTGCTCTTTGGGTAACAAATGCTCCCTTGGGGTTTGTTTATACTAAATAGGTCACAGAATTAATGTTGAGCATCAGAAACAACTCTTTATTCCATTTGCAATTTCTCGATTTCGTCACAGTGTACGTTTTATTTGTTCTGCTTTGATGATGATGATGATACCAGGAAAAAGAGACTTCCGTCGAAAGATATATGTGTAACATAAGTAAAGATATATTCAGGATGAGTGTGACTCGAAGTGGTTTTTATATTTAGTAAAAAATGTATATTTAATTGACACTGACTTTAAACAAGTGTGAAGTCTTGGGACTGCTAATAGAAAAGGCTAGTAAGTATATATATGCTACTTATGCTACCCTGTAGCATTACATGTTTTACTCATGTTTTACCTTTCCCAGAAGAGATAGCTTACGAGTTTACGATATAGATAAATGTACATATGCTCGTGTCAGGACGAAATAAAGGAATCTACTAAGCTATTTTGTTTAGTGTTTAGTCAGTGTACATATAGTGCCTTATATAACTTAACTCAGCATCAGTCACAAAAACATTAAGAGGCAAGAGTTTGTCCTATGTATTAGACCCATTTGGGATGAACATACGAACGACTACCAATGGGAGAAGTATCGCACAATCCGTTGCTGACCTCGGATGCCCACGAGAAGTAAAAACTTTGCATTCAAGTATGTATCTTTCCCCGGAGGATATTTAAAATCCCAACATGATACGCATATGGAATTTTAGCAATTAGGAAAGTTGTTTTGAAATTCCGAACTGAAATTGCCCTCTGCAAAAAAACGTTATATAGGGCATCCATATATAAGTATTTGGCTTCTTTTCCTTTTGTGCATCGTGCGCAGCTCGAAAGAAGAAGTCTGAAAAATACAAACTTTTATTGTGTGTAACATATGCACGCATGCATAAATAGAAGAAAACAAGAACTCATACCTAATGTCTTGATTCAAAAAAAAAGCAAAATGTGGATACTGGTGGAACGGTAAAATATTACCAGAAAATAATATGACTACTGGGAAGAAAAATGGAGAGAATCACATTGTTTTTTCGTATGCATAAATATCGCTAGATCCAACATATGTGTACAACTGTCTCGGTTTTCGATTTCTACGAAAATATATTTGATATTGCGTATTTAAGTTCCAAGAATAGAAGTACACTTGTAGACACATATGTTACCAACCAAAACCGGCTCACCGCCACACTCTCATTCAAATGGAGAAAGTAAATTGGAAATGAATTATTATACGTGAGTCTGAGTCTATATACGATTGGCAGGTTTATGTATCATGTTGAGAAATAGTTTATATACTTTATAAACTTTTTTTTGTTCATTCCTTTCGTTTGATACATATTTTTTTCCTCGTTTGTCGTGTCTACACTTTTACCAAAACTCTCATCGTACAAAAATATGGTGTAACTTTTCATGCAAAAAAAAGTGTTGCATGCATCATGTTGAACACATGTGCGTGTTTTGGAATTTGTTTCTCTGTGATACGATCCCATTTGTACTTTCACCTAATATCAAACTTTATGCTTGGATGGCGATGTTTGTGTGTGTACTTCAGAGAAAGTGTACAATTTTATAACGCTATATACGTATCTTCCCTTTTGTGGATATTGGCACAGGATTAGTAAAAGTTTATGTGCATGTACATACGTATTAGGTATTTCTGTCATTCTAGAATGTCACAAATTTGTGATAATAACCAAGTTTCTCTTTCTTTTCCAAATTGCATTCAATAAAGTATTCAGTTTATAGCCCCATGAATGATGTGTTCATATAATAGCATCTTATTATTTTATGTTGAACAAAATTCCAAAATAATGTGACGTTCCGTATTCCCTTTTATTCGAAAGCTTATTCCCAATTTTTTGTGAGCAGTTGATGCTGTAATAATAAGTGGTGCATTGATCTATCTTTATTGGTGTCATTACTTTAGAGACTCAACACAAATTGATGATAATAGTATTGTAATGATGTTACAAAAACACAATCAAACAACTTGTATAGCGTCCCTATAATGGGGAATAAAATGTTGTACGTCTAGAATAATAAATACACAACATGTTGTGAAACAATATGAAAAAAAAACTTGATCGACACGGATGATACTACCTATATATAGTTAATTCATTCACCTTCATAAATATGTAGCAGGTGACAGGAGAACTGAGAAGTGCTCGTAAAGAATTACGTGGGAATTACATATGTGTAGTTAATATCTCATTTTTTATGCCTATTGGAACTAGTCACGACATTTGGTAGATCGATGTTGACGTTGTAGGTTGTGTGTAATATATTTGTTATACGAACGTACAAGAATGAATGAAAATATATAAGTACAAGGGAGAATTGAACGGAATATTGTTCACTCCACTTTTATTTCCTCCTCCACCTTCATTTTTATTCAGTTTGTAAATTGGATTATACGCCAAAACTATTATTGATTGTCAATTCATCGAATATTCAGAAGGGAAGCACCTGTTTCAGTTACAAAGCCATGAATTTATATACATTGAACTGCTCCTAAAGAATTACGTGGGAATTACATATGTGTAGTTAATATCTCATTTTTTATGCCTATTGGAACTAGTCACGACATTTGGTAGATCGGTGTTGACGTTGTAGGTTGTGTGTAATATATTTGTTATACGAATGTACAAGAATGAATGAAAATATAAGTACAAGGGAGAATTGAACGGAATATTGTTCACTCCACTTTTATTTCCTCCTCCACCTCCATTTTTATTCAGTTTGTAAATTGGATTATACGCCAAAACTATTATTGATTGTCAATTCATCGAATATTCAGAAGGGAAGCACCTGTTTCAGTTACAAAGCCATGAATTTATATACATACAATACAACAATACAGCTTAAAAAAGAAAATTTGTACGGATGGTGCACATGTATCAAACTTTAATGTAGAATGTACTATATGGGAATAACGGAAATGCACATGTTGTCATATTTTGTGTAAATATATAATGCGCTATTGGAAATTGCAATGGACGAAGGAGTCCAATACAGAAACACAAATTTTTAGAAGTGGAGAACATGGAAAAATAATTTCATTATACCACTACATTACAAATACTTGTCCACAACCACAACATTAGTCGTAAGTTGGAAGACAAATTGATATTAGAATATGCTGCGCTTTTATACTTTAACTTATATATAACTTTACTGATGTTACTGACATCTGCAGCAATCAATAATCACTTTGCTCGCACTGCTGGTGACTTTTAACACATGAATATATACCTTTGTGGTATATGACATGAAGCTTCTGTTTGATTTAACAAAAATAGCCAAACCACCCGTTCTGTTTTCAATAGCGAAAGCTGACAAACTGTGCCTTTGTAAAGTGTAACTTCATGCCCCAAAAAGTCATTTTTTTGTTGTATCGGTATCATTACTGTATCAAAATCAAAATAAAATGCGGAGTATAGTAAGTTGTCTCCAACGGTCCAATCGTAAAGTTGCCATTTTGATTACGATATCAGAAAAGAATATATTGAATATATAGGTCAGAAAGAATAATATATATATAGGTATTCTTGTGACGACATTCGATTTTGAATGAAGTACACAACCACAAAAGAGTTAGACAAAGTGACAGTTGACAAAATTGCCATTCTTCTATATGTAAAGGAACTATGATAGGCGATTATGGTGACAATATTTGGTCGTCACATAGATTAATACATGATGAATAAGGTATGTTGTATATGGCTTACAATGCCAGTTGACCAAATTCGATTTCTCAGCTATTATATCAACCAAACCACGACATATACAGGGAAAATAATGGCTTATTCCATATCCACTCTCATGTAGCACGCACTCTTTTAGGGGAAACAAAAATGATAGACTGAAGATAGCCAAAAAATGTTATTATTTCGCTAAAATGGATGGTCTCATTGTGTTCCTCCATGGTTTCTTGCTGGTTTGTTGGCTTTTATCTTGAAACCACCCGCGTTCCAACTTGTAATATTTTGCTACAAAGGAAAACTTGGTGTTTTTGTACAAAAATGCAGTTACCTATAAGTAGTATCTTTCCTGTTTGCTTTTACGTTGTATAAGTTACAAGACATGTCATAAAACAGGTATGAAATGAAGCATAAATGTGTATATTTATGTATATTTATAATATCGGCAAGTGGGCTTGTTACGGAGGAACAAACTAAGGAGCTTTCTCCGGCAAGCTCGCATAATGTCAAATATGTGCGAGAGAGAGAGAGAGAGGAGAGCCAAGAGCCTATCAAATTTATCATCAGAGCTGTTTACGAACTACGGATTATCTATATGCTTGTTATAGACACAAAATACTACGTAAAAATATGAAGTCAATAGAACTAAGCTAATACTTTATGCTAAGGAAAGCTAATAAGGCCCTTTTTCTGAGTTGGTTATCTTGAAAATCCTTATTGCTACAAAAAGATATGTGGTTTTACTTTCTTCTGCAGTGTCCTTTGTACTCCAACTCAATCCCTTCCCACCATGTAGACTGATTGATTCGATATGTGATTAAATTTTGAGTTGAGTGTATACATAATATACATATATATATCGTTAAATGTATGGATGAAAAGACGCTTGTATAAATCTCCATAAACTGCTTCAACGAAGAAAAAGTTTGTCGATTTTTTATGCTAATCCGACGAAATAAACCACAAAATGAAGTCGGTAAGGACAGTAAAGAGTATTACAGGAAAAGTTTCAAAAAGGCTACGAAACAATGCTACAAAGACAAACTATAGGATCGATAGCTATCATAGATTGTGGGTAAAACACTCATTTTTTAGTTCATCAACATGTCATCGTTAAACAGTTTCATTTCGCTATAACTTTCATGATGAGAAATACATAAATTTCCAATCAGCTCTAACTCCAACGGATCATTGAAAATAGAATGAGAACGACTATAATATTTACTCACTATTTTTAAAACTTTACTCACCACCAACAAAACTTATTTTCTTCCAAGTGTATTCAAAATATTAATTTCATATAATGATATAATAACAAGAGCAAACTGTTTACTTTACTCCCACTTTCAAGCGTAAGCGTAACACACACTTAACAAGTTTGATGAGAATGTTTTTGCAATAACAGGAAGACCCAAGTCCAGGTGCTCAAGCATAATAATAGGCACAACCATAAAGTATAGATCTCTCGGTACTTCCACGTAAATTTTCTTGGGAAAAGAACTCCAATAGGTCTTTGTCCTCTGGGTACGCTCGTGTCCTTGTCTCATACTTTTTTACCCCATAGGAAAATACATAAATAACATGTCTATTCGTTATATATTCGACATTATAAATATTTTTCTGACAGGTCAGCACATGCTTTTTTCCCATTGCTTGTCTGACAAGAAAATGTGTGTGTGCGAGCAAAAGACAGGACATGAGAAGAGTAGTACCAAGTACAAGCACATTATATAGTAATCCAGAATACAGGAAAGGAGTGTCATCTCATAATCCAGAGAGAGTCTCGTTTGATCTATTAGAGTACGTGTAAGTAGGGACTTTGTACAAAAATGTGTTGGCTTGAGTGAGTGTATTTGTCTCCGATTCCTAATGCTTCCTACTTGCTATGTAATAGCGTAAGACAATAACCCGCATTTTGCAATGACAAGAAAATCCTTTTGTGTATTAGCTCAACTGCATATATAAGATGTTGTGCCCAAGTACATTAGGTAGCTTTCAAATGTATTGATAACATATTTGTATCATTTCATGATGTTGAATGTTGTCCTCATACGCTTATATTTTATGCACATTCACATGCTTCTATATATATACGTATATATGATGATAATAATATATATCACCTTTTCTCTCTAATACTCCTCTATCATGCCATGTGAGAAAAAACGAATGTGATCTGATCTTACATCAAAGGAATCCTCTTCTTCT
>JAANSM010003172.1:0-13430 GCA_036850725.1 Orchesella villosa | reverse complement strand
TTTCTATTGTTTCAACTTTTACACTATTTTTGCCATTTACGGAGCTGATAAGATCTTATCTTTGAGATCTTGTCGTGACTAAATTTTGGCCTTCACCTTTTTGTTTTGTTCTCCGATGGACTTTGACCCATCGGAGTTGGCAATTTGAATATGCTGGTTATTTTGTATAGTGAATTATGCTAAATTGTTGGATTGTTGGTCAAATTCGGGTATAAAGGAGGTGGAGATTTTGTAAGATTCATTCATTCTTCGCTTCGTTCTTCTAGTGTGAAGAGCGAGGACAGTTGAATCAGTCTATTGGTCGTTACACTGAAAGTATGCAATAAACGCAATTTGTCAATTTAATATTCCCGTTTTTGGGAACTTTTGTTTGTTTTCATTGGGAACATTCCCACAGTCATTCAGTTTTCATTGGGAACATTCCCACATTCATTGAGTGTCCATTGGGAACATTCCCAAGTTGGAAACATTCCCAAGTTGGGGAACATTGCCACTCCAGGGAATATTCCCAAGTCGGGGAATATTCCCAATAGTCAAGTATAGGTTAAGTGGGGAAACATTCCACTGCCGTGAATTTTCCCAAGTTATTATTCCTGCCGGAACTGGTCCTTCGTGAAACTTGCCCATTTCGACCTTTGTGTAGGTTGGCCGCCGAGTTCGAATAACAGTCGAGATTTGGCACCTACACACCCCAATCAAAATTTCTAGAAAAAAAGCTTCACTAAATACGTCAAAACTAGGAAAGATGCTATTTGTATATGAATTATGTGTTTTGGAACAATTTATGAATAGTAGTGCAGATATGAAATTTGTGTCCAAAGTAGTACTGCATTACTTTTCACATTTCCGTAAATGAGTACATCTGGCAACCGTAAGGGCATACACACAAGATAGGATCAGTCCATAATCCAAATTAAACACAGCCATACAACTGAATGACTAACTCAACCGTAAACATTGACGTGAAATCAAGTTTGTGACTTGTTATTTTCGATTCCAGTCTACAGTCCATTGTTATCCGCAACTGAAAACAAAAGTAGTGGTGGAGGAGGAGGTGGTGGTCAATGTGAAGGATGAAGTTCTGAGGTCGAAGGAGGTGTTCTCCAAACTTTTCCTCCACGATTTATTGCAGATGCCGCAAAATCTACGTTTAGGTTCTGCAAGAAAATCCGGGTGGAGGGGGTTGAAACTGTCGAAGAAAATCGGTTTCTTCCATTCGCGTTCCAACTGATACCGCCGGAAGACAAACCCATTAAAAAACATTACAACCTTATGTTTCAGGAAAAAGAGGTAACCTTTCCAATCAAAAAGGATTACATCGGTGCTGGTGAAGTGATGATCGAGAAAAAAGGATCAATTCTTCGCCAGCACCGAGATAATGCCTTTTCATTAGCAAGGGTATCTCTTTTTCCTGATATAAGGTTTTATGCATAAAACGGGGGTCGATTATAATTTTCAAATCTTATTTCACGTTCAATATATTTTTAAGACAAAATATTTTAATGCGTTTACTTATTCATAACGCATTTGTACACTTTACACAGATATACCTGAACGTGCATTCCTTTATTTGTTTTGGTGGTTTTACGAATATATGAATTTTTTTACCTGCTGACGATTTTCAAAAAGCAAATGTTTCCGGACAACCGATTTTTTAAATTAAAAGCTAATAAAAGCATGTATGAACCAATAGCTTTTCAATTAGAGAGTGATTTTGCATGGATGATATTAAGTAAAATGACGCGATCCCCATTCGGTCAAAAGTTCTGAAGTTCTTGCACACGAGCGTACGTTGTACATATTACACCAATTCATACTGATGTGTCATGTCACATACGAGACCGAAGGAAATGAAGCTCGATTTACTCCTGGTAGGTATCCATAACCAATTTGGACAAAACTCAAAACAGGAGTGCTCAAAACAGGAGTTTCATCATTTTTGGGTAGGGTCCTTGTCTTAGAACATCCTAGAAAATCACTTTGCGACAAGGTTTTAACCTCTAGTTTTTCGGGTACGTATTAATCACGCAATATTCCATAAATTATGTGATTTGCAGGGCTGGAACTGCTAAGGTTCTTGCAAAAACTGAATTTTATTGATTTTGTGTATGGTCTTTTTTTAAGAAAATCAGCAGAAAAATCATTTTCGTATCTTTTATACGTATTCACACACCTCAGCTCAAATATCCAGAGCTAAAAGGCACTGCCACCACCGCTACCCAGTATCAATGCCCATGTACGGGCATAGTTTTGGAGCCCCAAAAATACGTGCTTGGTAAGATTTTTGAGACGGTTTTAACCTTCCGGTGGGCGCTTAATTTGTATATTATATGAGCTGTATGTTCGGTATGCTCCGTTATCCTTGTGATGCTAAGGCGGCAGAAAAACGTTCTGTGAGTTCCTCGATTTATGAGGAGGAAAATGATATGGTACAGGAAGATGTTTCACCTAAAACAACATTCATGCCAAGTGTGAGTTCCTTGAATGTAATTTTAGAACCAAGCTTATGTTTGCATGGATATTTCAGCGTTATGATTTGGCAGAGTGAGACAATTGGAAGCACGTAATAAATATCGATCGATGGAACGAAAACGGGCCGAAACTTTTTCGCAACATAAGCTATGGAGTCACTTTAAAGGATCTAGGCCCTTAGCCTGCGAGGCCCGAAGCCTGCAAGGGTGCTTTAGCCTGCAGGACCATTAGCCTGCACGACCATTAGCCTGCATGAACATTGGCCTGCACGACCATTAGCCTGCGAGACAATTAACCTGCGAGAAATAATTTTCTTTCAAAAACCCAAACAAATACAAAGTCACACACTAACGGCAATTTGTGATCGTTTTATTTCTAATTGAATAACGAATTGTTGGTTTATTGTCGCACTTGACTTGCGGTACATATAAAAAATTGACAAGTAAATAGAGAAACGATGAAATTCTACATGGATTTGCAATGATGCACGGATTGATCTCAATAATTTTGTTAACAATAGTTCTTTTTGTTCTTTTTGGAACAACAGTTCTTTTTGTTCTTTTTGGAACAATAGTTCTTTTTGGAACAATTGTACTTTGTTCCATCTACTTCCAGGATGAGAGCAAAACTAACGATTTTCAAAAAAATATGGAACAAGAACAATTGGAACAAACAACTAAAATCTATGGTACAATGAGAGCAAGTTGTTCTAATTGTTCCATTTGACGTTGTATGTTACTATATATTTGGTAGAAAATGTGACCTCAATATATATTTATGTGGTACGAACAAACGTATAATCTTGCCCATACGCAAGAATTTGCATAAGCCAATAATTGAGAACATTCAGTACTTGAATTCGTTAACTACAACTCACTAGTAGTGTAGTAAACTGGTAAAAGTGAGGTTTTGTAAGATAACTAACAATTCGGCTGCATATACTTCATGCATGTAACCAAATAAATTTGCTTGATTTCGTTTTCGTAATATTGGAAATCGTACGTGTTGAAATTGACGACGACTTATGGCAATGACAAGATTATGGCCGGCCTGGGAAATTATCGTTGTGAAGCCCCTGCGGTAAATTCTACTAATTTTAATATTCAGAATACAACAAGAAGTGTCAAAAAACTGATTGATATCCAAGTCTCATAAGAAAACAACCATTTCCAAAGGACGATAATCCCATTTATATTGGCAAAATTGAACTAGAAAGTTGTAAAACGACCACAAATTTCCATTAGTTTGTGAGTTTGCACTTGCCTGTGTTTAAAAAATATTTCTCGCAGCCTAATTGTCTCGCAGGCTAATGGTCATGCAGGCTAATCGTCGTGCAGGCTAACGGCCGCACAGGCTAAGTGCTCCGCAGGCTAAGGGCCGCGCAGGCTAAGTGCTCCGCAGGCTAATGGACCCTTGCAGGCTAAGGGCCTCGCAGGCTAAAGGCCGGTAACGACTTTAAATCATTTTGGTTAGATTACATTAGGTTTTAGGGTTCAAAATTATCAACAGGTAAGTTAAATGTCTTGGTGTTATGTTGATTCGTTTGGACACGTTAAATTACTGTCAATTTGCAAAGCCCTTGTGCGGGATGTAAATTCAATCGTATCCTGCAGCACGCCGAGCCCGTCTTCGTTCCACTGACCAAATTTTCTAAATGCTAGTTTCAGGCTATTAGATTCCCGACTTTATTGATTAGACTCGAAAATAAGCACTTTGTTGAGCAAGTGTTATGCTTAAGGTACATGGTTGGTATAGAATTGGTTGGTTTACGATACACACAGAAGGTTGACTAATTGTAACGTGAGAGCGTATGCAAAAATGGCTAGAGCGAGAAAGTCTGGAAGTTATTGAGATCAAAACTCAACAGAATCAAAACGGACATTACGAACGAGTACCAACTAATTCCGCGTTTATTTTCAGACTACCTTATATACCAGTTAAAACTAGATTTCCATAATCATTAGTAATGATTCCTCATAATTTATGAGGAAACAGAGAAAAGTAAACATGTGACAATTAAGAGTCACAGTTAGTGCAACGAATCGGTTTCAACTCTCATTTGGCTTAACAAGAATTGCCTTCGTCGTTTTAATGTGGTAACAACATAATTATTTGTTATTGTACTCCTATGTTTTGTCTCGTTCTGAATGGTGGCAAATTGCCACTGTCAATGACCCAACTACCTATTTCCTTCGTATTTGGCTGAGAATGGAGAATTTTACGTCACCTATTCTAGTTTCTACCAAGGCCAATTCCCCAGCTCAACAATTTTTTACAACAGAGGAATATTTTCATGATGTACATTGACGGGTTTTGTTTCTTTCTTTCCCTATCAAAAGCATTCACGGCTTCCATCTCCTCCTTCGCCCCCCCGGATTGTCTGTTTGTTGAAAGTGTTGAAGCACATACCTAGTAACATCGTAAAAACATTCGTCTGCCGTGTCACATCAGACTTAACCAAATAATAATTAAAAAACATTGAAATAATATTTTGTTACTAATACGCTAATAACAGCTACGACATGAAGCATGCATTTTTAAGTAGCATAAAAACTGAAGTTCAAAGCTAGTTACGGAATATAGGCCGCTACGTAAGCTGAAGTAGTTGGGTAGTTTCATCAAATAAAACTTTAGGAGGAAGGGTGGTTCTGGGTATGGAAGATATTACAAGTCCTGGTCCCGGCCAAAAAGGATTCCAAAGGAAAAACATTCTTTCCAAACTCAACCTGTGTTACCTTAAAAATTCATACAAAGGATTCAACGGGGATCCCCTCCACATGGAATTGGCGTTTCCTCTGAAATCTCAGCTGATATGAACCCCGCCGGAGTTTCTTCTCAAGTTGCCCAACCTCACTTAGCATTTACACCCCAGCAAAAACATTATCAGCAAAGTTTCTACTAACATTATTACCTCATGTATTCTTACTCACCAAATTGACAAAATAGTTAAGGCTAACAACAAGCTGTCCAGTGACAGCAGCACCAAGCTGCACAATAATGGTTCAAACGTAGCCGAAAAAATTACGATTCGTCATCGTCACATCAAAGTAATAAGGAATATCGCCCAAGGAAACAGAAACGTTGGTGATGATGATGATGATAATGATAAGGCAGAGCAACCGGAAAACATAGTCCGAGACTCTTCATAGCGAAGACGTTTGAAAGTCGATTATAACATAATTGTGGAAGAGGAAGGGAAACAAGCGTCGGAAGAACAGGTAGAAACATATTTGAACAAAACAAGGCTATTGCAAGATGATTCATGCAAGGAAAAAGATGCTAAAAATATATGAGCTTAGTTAAAACATGTGCTGAGTTCAGTGAACTACGAAGTATACAAATTGAATTTGTTTGACAAACGTAATCGTGCGCATGACGCTTAGAAGCAAAGTCATTTTATAACATTAGCTTAATTTCGAACGAGTCATTTTCTGTATGAGAATAAGTACAAGCACAGAACATTTAAGTAATTACCACAAATAATGATGACACATAAGATTTTAAGTTGGTAATGACGATGACAATTGTAATAATGTAGATTACGTTTTATGTGCTATGATCAAAACTACCTAGTATATTAGGTTATCAAATATAGTATATCAAGAAAAAAATAGTTATGTTTTTCAAATTAGAAAGGTTATGGTTGGTGAATATGTGAAAGTACGGCATTTTAATAACCGTTCCATTACAACTAAATCATGACTAACTTGAACATATCTTCAATGCGGAAAGATAACACAATAAAATAACCTAATGTTTCACTTACTATCAACCAAGGTGCTACTCTATAAAATTCGACATCGCTTTTGCACCTGTTTGTCATCAAACTAAATCATTACAAACGCCAGCGTTCATAAAACAAAACTAGTCAAATCATGTGATCTTCTCCATTTATCGTCTACCTCGCTTACTCTGCCTGAATTCTTACATGAAATATTATAACAAGTTGGTACTCAACTAAACTATCACCGTACTAAAATTAAAAACCTGTAAGCAGTAAGTGGTCACTAAATAAATTGAACATATAAATGCTACTGTATAAAGTTAAACAGTAAAATATGGAAATTGAAAGGACAGGTTGATGAGGTCGAAGTATCCAAATTCGAATATCTTTACCAGTCATCATAATCATTAATAGCAGCTGCAGCAGCCTGCAATAGAAAAATTTTCTTCTGTCCTAACAATTTTTCACAATTAACTGCAGCCAAACAAAGAATTAAATAGTTTAGAATCCTAAAATAAAAACTTTACGTACCGCTTCGTTTCGAACATCGACAAAAGAGAAGCCACCTTCCTTAAATCCACCTCTACGGCCACTTGAAGCGTCTCCTTCAAGTGAATATTGCTCCTAACTCGTGTTTCACTATCCACATATTTGTGAAACTCATTTGAGTAGGAATTATACCAGCTCATTCACCCTTTTTTGGACTGATATAGAGAATTATAGTGTAGTGAGCATGGAGATATAGTAACGAGTTTGCAATAAACAGTCACAGTGTTTGATGGGTGACAGTCAGTGTAGAAGCATATAGCGAGATGAGAGAGAGAAAAGAAAAAGGTATGAATTTGGCTGTTGGCTTTGCTTTGGTTGTAACTACAGCGTAATGCGTTTTTGGAACAGAAAGGGAATGATTTGCATTCACGTTCGTTTAGGGATTTATGTAGATTGAAAAATCTCTTGTGAATGAATATTTTGACCAGTTCACCTAGACTTGACTATTGTATTCTGATTTTTTGATGATTTTAAAATATTCAGCTGAATCCAGGCTTTCTGAGCTTATTAACAGACATAGCTGCTACATTCTTTTTCCAAATTGCTTTTTTTTCTTATCTCCTTTTTATGATCAGGTCAGAGCACCCTAGAGCAATATTGAATGGGAAATATCGATGCCAAAAATCCAATAATGTAATTAACTTAATACTCTTAAACCGTTATCATGTCAAAAATTCTGTAAAATGTTTCAATTTTATCACGGGTATTATGAATGACGGGGTTGCGCTTCATATCTACTGAAGTGTATTGCATTATTCAATGAAGATACAGAATACGAAAAATTCTGATTAGTAACACATTAATTTTTCATTTCTTCGTTTGTTGTTAGTTTTTCCATGCAAAAGAAACTCTTCACGGAGAATTTAAATTTTCACAAATCTCTGACATGTAAAATAATGACGCTCTGAGTTTATCCTTCTCTCAAACCGAATTACAACGATTTTAAGTAACTATAGATTATACAACGCGTCGAGCTATGAAACAATGGAAATGTACCTTCCGAAATCGGATAGCATTCATATGCATATCTTTTTTGCTTTGTGTATGAATTCCTGCAGCTCCAACAAGATTAAAAAGGGACTACAGCATCATCATTTATTTTGAGGAAGACATGCAATCCGCAAATTTGCATAAGTTTTGAACGATGTCGTTGTGGGAGGAAATGGAAAACGTTGAGAATTCACAACTCACAATATAATCAGAGATAAGCTCCTTTGTTAACTGTCGTACACACTTTGATAATATTTTTGATATAGCCTTTTCCACGCTCACAATGTTATCTAACTTCCTTGATTTCCAGGTTCTTTATAAATGAACAAAAGCAGCATCGATATTATTAGTTTCCTTCTATTTAAGCACAAGCTAGTAGTACTGGGATAAATTCTAATCATGATATTGACTGCACAAATGCTGAGTCCTGAGCTGAGCTAATACTACTGCTTTCCGAGATTACGTCGAAACTGCTGATGAAGGGTGGGACTGAATACGCTTTCTAGCGCAGCTCAAGCTCCAGTGTATCGGTTTCTGTTTAGATGTTGGAAGATTCTCGTTGCGAGCTCATGCACTCTGTCAGCTGTATCTATGTACCAGTTATATTTATATATTTTTAGCCGTGGAAGGTTCTTGTGTTGCATTGAAGTGAACTGACAACTTTTAAAGCAAAGGTAAATGTGTTATATTTCATATTTATGAACTCTCTGTCACTTAAATTTTTATAATCGTAAGTAAGTGCTGATTTTGTAAAAAAAAATGGGAATATCCAAACTACTCTTTGAGTTAAAAGTCCAAAACTAATTATTTTGTGGCTTATTGAAGGAAATCGTCCACACAAACCCAGAAGAATTTCAACACGTCAAATAGAAGTGAGCCGGAGGTTGGAGGTAGTTTGCTTAGCTTGAAAAGATGGAGGAACAATTCTTTGATATTTGTTGGAAGAAGCAGTGGAATGCGGTAGTGGCTGCAACCATCATGATATTATTTGGCTGTCTCGTCCTTTCTAAAGAAAGGGAATATAGGTGAGTAGATTTAAATTTTTAACATGTTTCTATTGTCCATAATTAGTCTAAACTAAAATAATATTTGTATATACGAGAAGTGTACGTTCTTTCTGAGCATGTCAAACGCCAAAATTCGGAACAACCACGATATTAATTTATCTGTTTGTTTGGAGTTGTGATGATGCTTTGAAAGATATCTTTCTTGAGAGTTACTTAATAGATTCTTTATTTGTTTATAGACCTGGGGTTATTCGGCCAACCCTGTTTGGAATTGACACATCATATTTTATGGTGTACTATAGCGGGTTGCTGTTGTACCTTTGCATCGTGTTTTTGACGGAGGACTCTTAAATTACATCAGCTAAACAGCTCAACGAACTTTTGTTTTTAATGCTTTCTTCATACCGGTGGCTACTCGCTGGCTTTACATTTACTATATATTTTACGTTTTGCAAAATTTAAAGATGATATCACTTCCAATATTTCCATTTTTCAATCTTGGGTTAATAGATTGAACTTTAATTGATGATAAGGATGATTTTAAGGTTTGGATTTATAAATAAATGAGAAAAATATTTTCCTTAAACTAAACTAGAGCTCCGTAAATGTTGGAATGTCACTTGTTTTGCTGAAAAGGCCATATATATTTTTGTATGATCCATTAGTCGTATTATTTGACGTACTTATTTTCATATAAAAACTAGTTTTATTGAATTTTTAGTCAAGATGCTCAGGTACAGAAATTGGACTACGTATAACGTTTTGGTTTCACGAAACACGTAAAATATATTGCATTCCTTGAATACGCTTCAAGTTCCTCTGACTTGCATCAATTAGTACATGCCACAAAAAGTACTTTCATAGTCGCTGAAGGACATCGGCTTTTCTCATTAAAAAAACTTCACTTATGGTTGATTTTAATCAGTATAATGTAGAACAATGGGCTCGTGCCAATTGCATGTATGTACATGAAACCAAGGCGCATTTGGAAATATTACGATGGGAAACGGTAACAGCCAAACTGGTATACTCACTTATTGAAATTTGAACGGAAAAGTATGAAAGAATGCTAGATGCCAGTTTTGCTATCTACGTTATCAATGCTGAATGCTATATTAAGGGTTCGTTATCTGAATTGGAATTTATTTATGAAAATCTAAATTCGTTTTAAAAGTAAGGAAAACTAAATATTTTGATCAATACGTATCAAATTTTTGTCTGCAGCGAATAATAAACTATTCACAATAAAATAAGTTGTTGATATTGAAGCACTTGTGTCACTGCTGTGTCGAGGCAAAGATGACGAAATTCTTGCTCAACTCCATGTGACGTTGGAGAATATTGAACAATTTCATCTTGCACTTTTTCCACAGGCGCTAAGGAAGCGCCGACTGAAAGCAGAGGCATTCAGCAGACTAGACATACCAATGTTACGCCAACATCTTCAGCTTCAGTTTCTTCAACACCTCAACATAGCCAGTTCACTGACGATAACCGCTGCAAGATAGTGTTAATTAAAGAGGTAACGTCATCACGATTTGCAGGTTCTCTTGATGGAGTTGCTTGCTCCAGTTCTGGAACTGGATTAAATTTTGCAACGCTGTTATCAAGCCAGAGGAGAAAAACGGAAGCATATATGATTTAAGCATACTATGTGGTTGTACAGAAATATCTTGTTTAGTCTTGAAGAAATTTGCGGAGAAATAATAATCTCTCTAAAAAATTTTTATTGATGGGAGCTTTCTCACTTTTCGTATCGATAGTTCCAACACGAAAAGGTTCCTTCTTCAACGGGAAATGATTTAGCTCTTGCTTTGGTTCCTTCAGCTCCGTATCTGAAGAAAAGTAACGAAAATTCGAGAATTAATTCGCCAGTCCCCAGAAATATTTGAAAAGAAACAAAAAATGAACAAGATTCCGAAAATGTAGAATGGAAATATAAAAATTTACCTTTAGCTATTGGTTAAGTAGTGACAAGAAGTCAAACAGAAGAACAGAAGGCATATGAATGCTTTCATTCAAAAGTAAACTTTCTCTGAAACTTTCAAACGAAGAATGACATGCTTTAAAAATATTTCCTTTGCTCGTTTATACAACAGGTCAAGAGATCATTGTTGCTCTACATAATTCAGGAAGGATTTTTATACTTAAAAACTTAATTGATTATGGTCACGCTCTTTTTATATTACAAAAATCATCCTCATTTTATAATTTAAACATTCGCCGTTTAATTGAATACCGAAGGTCATGATTTGAATAAGCATGATAGGATCGAGCCAGATATATGCCTTTCCATGCTGTTAGCTCTTTGTGGAATGTTGGAGGAACTTTTATATGTACTGTCTAGCCAGTCACAAAGTAGATAAGGATTATTTTACTCTGCTAAAGTTCGCTATGCTTACGTATTACCATGCGCTGCTTCACTCCATTAAAATTTGTGATGAGACGAACATTAGCGTTCATACTTTTAAGTGATCTGCTAATCTGACTGGAATTTCTAACCTTTAAAGGGTTGTGATTTTGTTAGCAAATTAAAAATGCTAAGAAATATAAATAGATTTTTTTTTACTTTTTTTTACTTTTTCATTTATAAATGTTTGGAACAACCATGTTAAATAATTAAAATGATAGTAATAACTGAAATAATAATAAACCGGAGTTTCTCTGATTCAACTCCGTTTGATTTGTGATACAACGTAAATATCACCTTTATGGCTTCAAAGCCCTCAGATATTCGATTTGTTATAGAATGCGTAAGTGAGATCGTTCTTCTTGAGACGACAGAACTCGCTGTCCTCGCGAACCCACTGATTCTTGACAATTTCCATGTCTTTCATTTCTGCATGTCCAACATATCCTTGGCTCTCCTAAAAACGAAATGAAGACAGTATAGCAAATCTTCATTTTCACTTGCCGGTTCTATAATTTTAAATTACAGGAAATAAAGTAATAAACTACCTGGTTGGCGAAAAATGTAAGCACAAATTTTCCAGGGTTGAAAACCTCAACAACAGAATCAATGAGTTTCTTGTAGGAGTCCATGGAGATATTTGTCTCGAAACTCACGTAAGAAAAGTCTTCCTCTGGAGTAATATGAATGGTCATGTAAGTTCCCTGAAAAAGTTAAAATATGTTCTAAATAATGATTAAAACATTTATAAAAACAGAAGGCTCTGACAGCATGATTTAGCTCGGATAGTTGGAAAAAATTGTCGAAACTTTAGATGACCTTACATTCTCCATTATTCCGTTCATGGAGTATCCACAAGGTTCAAACAAAGAATCGTTAATGACCATCCCGGGGATGATACGGTCAATCCCTGAATTCTATAACACAAAATAACATTATTTATTGCCTTCCCCCCCAAAAAAAATAATTTTATCTCAAAAAGAATTAAATCATCATCATTTTTTCTTGTACCTTTGTTGCATTCTCGGCGTTCACGCTATGCTTCTTCGTAAATATCTGCATGACTTGAGGATCCAAGTACGTCATTAAAATTTCCAAGGTTTGCTCTGGCTCGACGGATTCCTGGAGAGCGCGTAAATGAGTGGTTGCCTTCCCTTTCTTTGGAATACATTCCTCAAACTTTTCCATGTTTCTCTTGCACAGTGACATTTCGTTTTTTCCAGCGCCATCAGGTTGATGATGATGACCACCAAGCCGTTCCATGAGTCCATCTTGGGCGTTCTTCAAGAAACCGGGATGATTGTAAGTGTACAAATACCAACAATCCTGATTAATACTTCCCAGGCAATAAGCTGAGGCTCCAGATTTCTCAAAAAAGTCATTCAGGAGAGCAACCTCGCTTTCAAACTTTCGATAAGGCTGCTGTTGACGGCTTGGCTCCTTAAAGTTCTTGTGGGAGTAGTACACATCCTAAATGAAAAGTGAATATGAATGAGGGATATCAAATATTCGAAGTATAAGTTATTAACTCATTTAAAATAGTTAAAACAAAAAGCACGTGCCTCAATGCAATCAAAGCCTGTGAATCCATTCACAAGTTCCCACAAGAACTGGAGACACGCAAGAGGAGTAGTGGTTCCACAAGTTTTGATGATGATACATTTCTTGCTCACGAACAAGCTGCTCTCACTGTATTTACAAACAGAATGAATTAAAAAAGCCAAATTAAAGATGACAATAATATATCAAATCATTCTCGGCAAGCAATTTCCACAAACTTCTAATTAGAACCGGAAGTACAAGGTTTTGACTGACTTTCATTAACAATATTACGTACTATAATTCGCCCTTGAAAGTTTTAAAGTATAGAATTTAGATAGTGTTTCAAACGTGTAGGTATGAACAGTGGTGAGTTCTCATTATTTACAAAATATTTTAAGTGTTAATTATATGTGAGTTCCATGCGTTCCTTGCTCACTGTGTTGTAAGTCTGCTTCAATTTCCAATTTTCAATTCTCCTTCACTATTGTTCGTTGACTGAGCTACCGTATAGTGTTTATTAAACCGTAATGGGTAGGAGCATATGTTTGTTACTTGAAGTTGCATAGAACAAGTTTCCGTTGTCAATGAAGGAAACGTGAGGGAAAAGAAATAATTGCTGAAAGAATCACAGCTTTTCATTACCTAAGAACGTAAGAATCAATTTCCTCGTTAGATGCGGAACCAATTATTTGGCAGCGCACGATTTTCAGCATTTCCTCCAGTTTGGATCTAGTAA
>JAANSM010003171.1:0-13431 GCA_036850725.1 Orchesella villosa | reverse complement strand
AGACGGCGAAAGTCGATAGTGTGGAAGCTTTCTTACATTATATAGCTATAAAGTTCAGTATGAAGAAGTGGAGTAAAGAGGAAGTGGTGGAAAATGTGAGAGCATTTGATAGTTTTTTGGCATCTGTAGCACATATGTGAGCACAATATCCGATATACAAAGTATAATAATTATAGTGATACACACAATATATGTAATCATATAATCCTGCGTCCATTATAACTTCCAAAAACCAATGGAGTCACAACACTACTACCCAATTCCATAGCAAAACATGTAGATTCAGTATAGAAAAAAAAAGTTATCAAACAACATAGCTTGCTCACAAAAGTAAGGTAGATAAATAAGTAGTGACAAGATTCTCAAGAAGAAATGGAAATCAGCGTGGGTTGTTGATGTATGGAATGGAAAGTATATAAACATTTTGTTTTTGCTGGCTATAAAAGTAAAAGCGTGGATAAATGTTTTGTCTCGAAGCATCTTTTTTTTGCTTCGCTCCACTTGACCTTTCCTGTTGCATTTCCGGAAGATTTAGAAAAATAATTCGAGTGGATGCCAGGCAGAACGTGTTAGGATAGAAGATATAAATAAATTTAATGTATGATAAGATAGTAAAGTGTTACAGAAAAACGTTATCATTGTAAAAAAAAATAATCAAACAAACCGCAGCATAAACATGACAGGAATACTGAAGTTTTGGCAACGATAATCTTTTTAGACAATTTAACACAGAAATACAGGTAACTTGTAATGTAATCATTTATAAAGGCTTTGTACTCCACAAAGGATGGCGCACTTGATTGAGTTTGACTTTCTCATTATGCATCCAGAAATATTTTGGCATAAGTTTTGTTTTACTGAGCAAGATATGTAAAATAATGCTCAGTTTAACATGCGTAATGTGTACGGAGTTGGGTGACATGCCAAACTATATTTCTCNTTGTTTTACTGAGCAAGATATGTAAAATAATGCTCAGTTTAACATGCGTAATGTGTACGGAGTTGGGTGACATGCCAAACTATATTTCTCCGTCAGATCCAATAATTCGGTACAATTCTTGCTACACACTAATCCAAAGTAAAAATCGTTTGGGTTTGGTTTACTGTTTTCTATATACCAAATGTTAGAAATCCACGTGAAAACAGCTTCAATTCGTAGTGTATAAACGAGTAGATACGCTGAAAGTGCACATTTCTATCTTTCACTGTGGGAATAGAATATTAGAAGATCTATTGATGTACGCAATACGCAAAACAAATAATTGCTTATATTCTTATGACAATATAAGAACATTCTAGTACATATCTTCGCCTAAAAAACGTATTATCTCTTTTCATTCAAATCAATTTTAATGACAGGTCCCGGAAACGAAGAGTATCACATAACGCAATACCATATATTATGTACATTATAAATTGGAACCTAAACCTACAGCATAACGGCCGCACAACATTCGACATCTATCGTAGCTTCTGAATGCTTAGTTCCAACTGCGACTCAATTTCACAATACCTATCATATTTACTGAAATGAATGCCAAAATTTGGTTATGAAAACCGATTTTTGGTGAAATCACAATGAAAGCGTAGTATCCCTACTCATCATTATAACCACCAACCTCAAACCTTGTGCATATACCAAAGTTACAAAATTGTAGGAAGAGAAAAGTTGTAGTAATACAGGGGTAAAGAAGTACAGTCATGCATCATAATTCCATACATATAAAGGGAGTTAATAAACTAAAAAGTGGATGAAAGTCAAATAAGAACTTAGGAAATATAATAAATATAGAGATTATGTTATACAGGTAATACCGTTGTTTGGGAAAACTGTGACATCGTAAAGTTGCTATTGTTACAGAACTCGTAGTATCCTAATCCTACGAGTCCTTGGTAGCCCTGTTCTAGTTCTGTATACGACATTGTGTTGCTGTTCAAAATCTTCCTTGTTTTGGGAGAGAGGGGAGAGGAAGCTTAAACAGTAGTAGTTTGTTGAGCTAGCGTAATGGAACACAAATGTTTCCTTGTCGGTTTCTATACTCAATAGTTCATTCTTCAGTGGGAGCACAAATGGTAGTTGGGGAAGTGGGGAACGTTGACCAGCACTTTGATTCGAAATTAAACACTCTCGTCTCCCGTGATGTCTTCCTCTCTTCTTCTCCTTGCTTTTCAACTTTCTCAAGCGTTGTCGTTGACGGGAACAACTGGGATTTGTTGGAACCAGCATGTAAGCAGTTAGTAAATGGTTTTGGGTCTCACAAAGGAAATCTACGACGGAAGTATTATGATGGCTGATCCCATGTCCAAATTATTTGTAGGCGTTCATTGCGTAAGAACGCAGTTTCGTTACGTTGTAGCCGTTTATTTCACATGTCCACCTTTCTCGTTGACTTCCACAGAAGAGCTCTTTGAAACACAATAATTGATAACTGTGAACGTGATGTTATGTCAGTTTTGTGAATAGCAATTACATCTAAAACATTATAATACACTTGAGTAACACTGAAATACTAACTAACTTTTCTTTGGAAACTATGATAGTTCCAACATTAACTTCCCAAAGAGCTTTACTTGCCTTCCTAGCGAAAGCGTTTTGAAAGAAGAAGAAAAGATGATAAGTGGAGAAATAAGGAAATACTTAATAAGTCAAATTGAAAAGTACAGCTTAGTAGGTTAATGTATGTGTATGCATTATAGTTCTGTGTTCTTTTATTAGTGGTACAATGCACTGTTATCAGCTTATCATATGAGTAACCTGCGACCGACGATACGATTGGAGATAAATTGAAAAATGAAATGACGTCCATTACAGACTGGCTACTCTAAACTGTAAAAAATGAGAACTGTAGAAGGCGACAGACTCCAGAATTTTCTGTAATTTCTATTAGGTAAGTATATTTGCGAGGTTAATGAATTATAATTGTATGTAGACGTCTACATGAAATTTCTTGGAAGATATGGATCACAGTCAGAGTAGTCATTATAATCCATGTAACCTCGCTTTTGCTTGTGAGCTGTGAGGAACTGCTGAATAAGCGTTTAATCTATTTTTCTCATACGCAAACTGTTTGTAGAACTGGATAATGTTTTCATTTTACTTAACATACCAAATCATCAAAAAATCCATTATGTTATTGTTTAACCACCAACCATGATAACTATGAAGGGGGTTCCATGCAGATGTTAGGTTGTTTGAATGCTAAGCGAATTTACATAATATACATATGTGTATACATTACCAAGCACAAATAATGACTATTTTATTGCCTTTGCTGATCAACAGATTTATGTTGATATGACTTCTTGTCAGTTGTCATAATCATTTTTGTAATGTTTGCCATTTGCTTGTAAAAGTGAAGCAGAGTGTAAAAAATTACCATGGGCCATTCAGTAAATGCCATGGCTAAAGGATAATTCCTGCTGTGAAAAATCAAGTTCAGCATAAGTCATTTTGCTTAAAAATCATTTTTGATTAGGGACATGTGCTAAATCGTCGTTAATATTAGCTCTTAAAGTTGGAAGTTGAATTGGTAAGAAAAATATTTACTTTTACATCGACGCCTTAAAGGATTGGTTTTTTCTACTTTATAATCATCATATTTTTAGAGATACAGTTTAGATCATAAACTATTTTAGCCATTGGAGAATGGTCAGCTCTGTATTGCGATCAAATCATAGTATTTTCCACTCGTATGTCTGTTTTGCTTTGTTCATTTCCTAATTTTAATCTTCGTATTTTTTCGCTCATCGTCAGTTGTTGATATTACATAGTGACACATATCTTAGCAATGTTAAATTCAATGCTTGCTTCACATTCTACAGGCATATCTTTCTTCCAAGGTGCATTAATTAGGTATGGTTCCTACACTTCTTAAAGATTTCATAAAATTGACAATTTAACATTTTTAAATGAGAAAATCCAAGTGCGATGAAATTGCGGACGATTACATTAGTACGTCGTAAAGAAAACAAGTGCTAAATACTTCGGCTACATCTTTACTACACGGACAAAAGACAAGGACAGTGTTGTCTAAGTTATTACACCTCGGTTTGCTATATAACGCTATAATTTGCTACAATGCGAAACAGCGTGGTTTGGATGATACGACTAAAGTATATGAAGGTGGAGGAGAGAAACTTGAGTAGTATTTGTACATACTTGATCCAAGTCAAGCCTATTGGGGCGCATTAAATGCCTGAACATCAGCATGCTGGTGACGTCGGTCGCCTCGGTGGTTGCACCTTGACCAAGGCAATTAAAATGTCAAAAGCAAATGTTAGATCCGCCTAAAAGTGTTTCAACTTGTCTCCAGGAGAATTAGGAAGGACAATCCATGCAGGAGACGAAACGAGACATCATCACTCTCTTATTACACCCAGAGCCAGCAAAATTATTCATCTCAAGTCTATAAATGATCAAATAACATGCGGAAAACAAAAATGAGTTTGTGGCTACACGATTTGCATTCACATTCATTAATTAGATTTTTAAGTTTTAATATTGTTAGATCATCGTTAGAGAAAAGGAAGTACGTTGCATAAGTGCGTTGAGGCTGTGCGCTAGAGCTAAGTATAGATAGTTAAAAAAGCTTTTTGTTAAGTTGTAAATCCAAGTGTGTACTGTCATGTCAGCAAGAAAATTTTATGGCATGATAATGCATTTTGTTTGTTTTAAAACTAATGGCATCCAGACAATGTTTATATTTACAGAATTTTACACCCATCATTAAAATACTCTTGACTTTAAACTGAACTGCATTTTGTTTTAACAACCGGTTGACAAAGAGATATAGCAAATATTTTCATTTGTGAGGGTTTCAAGTACATGATAGTCATAAAATCCTGATCAGCATCGGCCTGCGCTACACAGAAGAGCAAAACCGTTTGAGTAGCGAATGCCAATGTGATTTATCATACGCGGCAGAGGAAGGAGATCTTACTTAACTTTGCATATATTGTGCTTCTTACTATCTCATGAAGCATTGATATTATATTGACTTTTTAAACTTGTCTTCTGATTTCAAATTAAAATGAGTTTGAAATTGCGAATAGCCTCTCTAGACTTTGACCACATTTGACGTTGACCTACACCGTCGTGTAATTTCAGACGTAAAATAGATGTATGTTTGTTGTTTTTTATTATATAAAAAATGCAGTCATGTCATGAATATCTGCGTAAAATGGTGTAAATGTGTGACTATTCTGAGCCAAGCCTAATTTTATTAAATGTGCATTTATATTTAAATCATTATAAAATATTATTACTAAAAATGTTATATTTAAGCAGAATTTATATGTTAAAAGTACCGTACCCACAACAGCAACCGTCAACCAAGGATGAGCTTGAATATGCATGCATGATTGAGAAGATAGATTAATGCAGTCATGTCATGAATATCTGCGTAAAATGGTGTAAATGTGTGACTATTCTGAGCCAAGCCTAATTTTATTAAATGTGCATTTCTACTTCAATCATTATAAAATATTGATACTAAAAATGTTATATTCAAGCAGATTATTTATATGTTAAAAGTACCGTACCCACAACAGCAACCGTCAACCAAGGATGAGCTTGAATATGCATGCATGATTGAGAAGATAGATAAGTAGGAGACGAACATTATGCATTTGATGCACTGAATACCAGACGGTCAACGGTGTAATGGATTAAGCTTGATTATTTTAATGCTATACATACATACACAAGTTATCTTCCAGCATTTATTTGATAACGGATTAACCCACACACGTGTTTGTGGGTCAGTGATTAATCCGGTCCGTGACAAAGGTCTTGCTTGAGAAACTGCAAAATTTGAGGCTGAAGCTTCGAAGGTTAAATGGTTTTTTGAAGAGATCTTCCGTTTTGATTTATATATAACACAATCACATAATACTTGTTTTTATCACAATCATTTTCACAAGCATTCATCACTGCTCCAACGTAATAGTCATAATGTGTATCCTCTTTGCACGATCCTGTTTTTGGTTAACTTTTTTAATGTCAAAGCTACATTGAACCTTGTATAATCAAATAATCATCATCATTCACGCTAGATATCTATTTTGTTCCATTTTCCTTGTTAAAGTACATAGCAACCTAATATAATTTTTTAGTGAAATTAAATCGTCTCTTTTAAGTATTGTACAGACTAATGAACATTGAACGTGATCGGGAATTGATTAAAATCCAGTTCGTTTTTTATGTTATTTAATCCACTCAACGCGTTTTGTCAGCATAGAGGGCAAGTAAATTCGTGAAGATATTTTTTTACATCAACCGTGTTTATAAAAGCGTTGCATTAAACGGATAAAATAGCAGTCTATGTTGAATGTGTAAATAATTTGAAGATTAGTGTCTTCCATGACTAGTGAGCGTAATACTGTTTAAAATCAAGGTGACGACGACAAGCGTGCATTCTCCAACATCATCTTGTAGATAATATTCATGCCACCTTGCTTTGAGAGGTTAAGGATTTGTGATAAAAAAAATTGCAAATAACCGCTCCTTTGTACTACGTGATTGAAAATCTTTCCTACCAAGTAAATTAGTTGGAACGTAGAAGAATTGAGTGCATTTATCTACCAATCTGGATAATTTGAAGGCAATAGTGAAGAGTTAGTAGTTGTTGTTCATCCATATCTAGCAACAGCAACAACCCTACAATTCCATGTAAGTTTCAATGATAATGACTAGGAACTGAATGAATGGTGAATGGAGAGCAGATTGAAATTAGACTGCGTAGGATTTTCCAAGAACCTTTTATTCCGGTAGCCTAAACTTCCTTCTTATTCATGTCATCTCTCTCAACATCCTTTACCATTATCGCACAGATCACTCCTTTTTCCCGAGGTGAAAACGTGGATGACCTTGCACCACATAGACACAAGAATGAAGACAGAAGAGGGGTTGATGATAATGAGGCATTTGAAACTAGTTTTGAACAAGAGCACATAAAGCACACAAGGTGATTTTTACTTTCACCCACATACACTACACATATATAAACACACAGAGACACATACAAACCAAAACACAAACAAAACAAATATATATATCCTTTTCCTTTTGTACGCTCCACAGACTACGTAATACTAGTTGTCAACTTGGGCGTTGTATACCATCACAATAGGAATCGATTGCAAGGAATAAATACAAGTTTTCTTGGATGATAATCTCAAAAGCACGTTTAATCATAATCCTAAAATTAGCTATCTGCTCTCCTCACTACTTCTTTCAACGCCTGGAAATGAACATATACATCACCAAATGGAGAATTTCCTGTAAGCATGTGTGTCTCATCATAATAAGTATATATAGTCATTATATGGAAAGTTTTGGGCTCATCAGAACAAGATTTTATAAGGCTAGCATATATGTATGTGTCCAACAGACGGAGTTGTTATTGCTCAGCTACATGTGAAGAAAACGCGAAATAGGTCAAGTCCGTCCTTGATGCGATGTTGGCTGTACTATAGTATTACATACGGATGTAGCAACGCAAAGCAGATATACATAAGTTTTTCTTAAAATTATGGACATGCGGTTATAGTTGGGTATATGGAGTATGTGCTATATGGGCAAAGGCAGTAGAGTATCGAGTAGAGTCTATATACTTTTTCTAATGAGCAAGTTATCATAATATTCATCTCGGAGCATGATCCGACTGGGCACGGTGAAGCCGAAGAGTGAGTGATGTTTGTTGCTAGTTGATACATTTATGCATGAATGTAAGAAGTAAAATGCTATTTTGTCATGTTCTCTGGCTGGATAGATCGTAGTCATTCCTCTGATTTAAAGCTGTAATTCATATAAACTTCGGATTGAAACTTGGGATTAGAAAGAATCCCGAGTTTGAAAAGCATTTTTGGATACTGCCACCTTGACGTGCAATGAAAACAACATTTTTCTGATTCTATAAATAAAAATAGCTTTCATATTTTCCTCCATAATACAGAATTTTGCAATCCTGTATCGCATGAAGTGCATAAAAATGTGTTTGGGTTAAATGAAAGTATTATATTAAATCAGTAACTTAGGTCATACTGGTCATAGGTGCATGCCACAACCTTAAATTAATCTTCATACCTGTCATATCTGTAGCATGCATTTCAATTAATTTTATGATGGATCAGTTTTTACAGTTTTTCATGCGCAATTTAATTATGTCTCTCATCTTATGCTACCATTCATTAATTTATCAGTAAACCGTGATTTGCAACTAAGGATATACAGATCAGACCATCAGAGTAATTAAGCGGTAGGCAACTGATTTTTCATTATCATATTTGTATAGTTGGTAGAAGGAACCATCAAAGGGCCTCTACAGCATCCCAGTGCATGGATTTTATTAATTAGCATCATTACAAGGTGGACATAACGTTACAGAAGTAGATTGTCATTGCTAAGTTGCTTCTTCGATGTTCGGCTCGCGACTTTTGTGGATGGTGAACGTCCGTCAGAGTCTGTGATCACGAAGCAGTTCATATAGTCAAGTGCTGTAGGGTAGCACCCATCATCTAATGAAATGCGAAAAAAGGTTCTCTTATCTACAAAAGTGCAAGCAAAATACTGCTGTATTGCTGCTGTCAAAGAATCTATTGTGGCTTAGCATGTACCAAGCACATGCAACCAGTACGGAAAGAACTATATCTACCTGCTAAAAGTACACTCAACTTGTTCAATATTCCCGTTCGGCGTTCCGTCATAACTGCATATATTATTGTGTATTATATCTCGAATAGGTGTACTTTTGCATGGGATACCGGTGGTGGTGAAGTGTAGAAGAAGAACATTTCCTTGCTCGTAGAATCCACGTAGCACTTATATATATGTATCTATCTCAGACTCCCTACACGAAACCAGCCATTTCCACATCATCAGCAGACGAACAAGAAGTTATTCGTGAATAAAGAGTTGTGGTGTTCCGTATCGTTTCTTAGGTTCTCTTCTAGCTAGTTTTTCTTGCATCTTGAATTTGATAAAGAATAGCAGATGTTGAGAAAGATCTGCTGCTTTTGAGACGATCATGATCATCATGATCTGTTGACCGACACTATTTACAAATGCAAAGAAATTTGACAGGAGAGCAGAGCAGAGAAATTATTTTTTGAGATTTTAAGTTTCCACTACGCTAGGTGGTTAGAATTAGGTTAGAGCTCAAGATATTGTTGATGTGGAAGACTGTGTGATAGCGGAGATTTTGGTTGTCAGTTTAGCCATTCCTGTTTATTTTTAATGATTGTTTGTTGGTCCTGGGCGACAGCAGCTTTAGTAAAAAATGGACTTCGAGATCATAATCTGGATTTTTCTTCTTTTAATCACGTTGATAGGATCTGCTTTTCTGGTAATTATTTAAAATTTGTCGCTTTATTTTAATATTAAGTAGCAAGTTGTTGGTTTCATCGTGTAGCTTACATTATTAAAATAAGTTTTGAAATGATGTTAACATTATTTTTTGTGATTTTTTGTAGTTTTGTTTCCTTTTACTGCGAGATGTCAAGCCTTATCCTCAGTGGAAGCGGTATGACACGGAGAAATACTATGAGGATCCGGAAACCGGGATCAAATGTCCATTCCCATCTTTATCGGATTCACCTAGTCTCACCTTATCTGTGATAGTACCTGCTTATAACGAGGAAGATCGCTGTAAGTTTTAGCATATGTTTAAACCAGCCAAAATATTATGTGGCGTTTGTGCACATATTCCCTATTATTACTGGTAAATTAGGTTAGATTCATGAGTCATTTTGTACTAATTTTGGTATCCTCTGTGACTTTAGTGACTCCTATGATGGAAGACTGTCTTGAGTATTTAGAACGTCGTTGTGACAATGAGCGAAGTTTTTCCTATGAGATTGTGATTGTAAACGATGGTAGTACTGATAATACTTCGGACGTGGCGATGGGCTACGTTCGTCGATGTGGCTGTGACAGGGTCCGACTGTTGAATTTAGAGAAAAATCGTGGTAAAGGTGGTGCTGTTCGTTTGGTAAGTTGGGATAATTAAATTTATATATATAAAACTTACCTGGATATGAATGCAGTCAAGCAATAGAATTACGACTGTTTATAATTTTTCCTTTTGAATTTACAGGGTGTATTTAGTTCTCGAGGGGAGTACATTATTTTTGCTGATGCTGATGGTGCTACACGCTTCTCCGATATTGATAAGGTTTTTTCATCTATCAAAATTCTAACTGAGAAAGGCAAAGGTGAGCTTAATACTCATATTAATAACTCTTGTACAAGGGATAGGGATGTAGTTAGTGGGTGGTGTCAGTTTCCCTTAGTTTTTACCTTTTTCTTTTCAGCTACATATGGGGTCACACAGTGGCGAGTTCCTAGCATTGCTTGTGGCTCACGGGCTCATATGGAGGAAGACTCAATCGCAACACGATCCTTTTTCCGCACCTTATTGATGCACGCATTCCATTTCTTAGTGTGGCTTTTCACGGTTCGCGGAATTCGTGACACTCAGTGTGGTTTCAAAATGTTTACACGATCTGCTGCCAGAATAGTTTTCCACAATCTTCACATCGAGCGATGGTAATTAGAAAATCAGTTGGAAATATTATAAAGTTCAGTAGTGAAGTGATGTAATCCAAAACGCTAACGATTAATATTCATATTATTTTAAGGGCGTTTGATGTGGAACTTCTATACATCGCACAGAAATTAAGAATGCCGATTGATGAAGTTGCCGTTTACTGGACCGAGATTGCGGGTAAAGAACCATTTCAAAATAAATTCTGGTAAATTTTTATTAATTTTTCTACTTGAGCAATCAACTAACCGTTGTGTTTGTTTGTACTAGGCTCTAAAGTTACACCGATTCTAAGCTGGATTCAAATGGGAATTGATTTGTTTGCAATTTGGCTTCGCTACACAACAGGACGCTGGCGTTTAGCTAATAAGGGAGATTAGGTAAATTAATTAAACAATACCCCTTTTCCAGTGCGAAACCCATGCTTTCTCACCAGTTTATCACTTTTATTTTTAATCAAGAATAGAATATGTTCTTTAAAAAATATCAAAACTTCAACGCTTCCATTATTTATAAAATTTAGGGTTAGTATTTCAATTCAGAGGTTGGACTATAACTCCAACAAAATTACTTTGATGGTGACTTTTCAAATAGCTGGGAAACCTGTCAAGGGGTATTTTGTAGAATATAATTTTGTATATTGTGTATGATAGTTTGGCTAGTCAGTAAAACACCAACTTTACTGTAAATACCACCTAAGTTTATTTCAAATAGCTGGGAAACCTGTCAAGGGGTATTTTGTAGAATATAATTTTGTATATTGTGTATGATAGTTTGGCTAGTCAGTAAAACACCAACTTTACTGGAAATACCACCTAAGTTTATGCTTGTGGCTATTTAATGAAATCGATGCAGACTGAGTCGTTACTTGCTCTTTTCCCTTCTCCTAGGGTCATTGTGCCCCCAAATAATTTCCCTTTAGAAGCCCCACAGACCATTTGTCCTCTTAGACATTAATCCCATTGTTGGTAAAGAATTGTTTTTTTTGTTTCAATGCGGTTGGGGTGTGTATTTCATTTTAAGCTAAATGCTGTTATAGCGTAGCGATTGGCAAGCCACCGGGACACCGGGGACTTGCATGGGAAAATGAAACAATTTACGGGAGCTTTTATGCGTGTGTATCTATTAATATAGAATGCAAGTGAGTTTTAAAATACACACAGTAAAAGAATTCTGTCATAGTTGAACATAGGGTTTTTAGTCATGCAAAAAATGTCGTTCGTAATTTTCTTCCTTGTTTGTTAGTCTTTAACTGAATTTGGTGGCTAATGCTCAGAATTAAGTGATTTTGCCATTAAAATTAGGAGGGTAGTAGTAGTAGATGGCATCTTAAAAATTTTCCCTCCTAATTATCATTTTTTAAATTTACTGTTTGAATCTAAATTTGTACGTTAAAAAATCAGTAATCAGTAGAATTCATGAAATGCTGTAACTGTACTCAACCATTACAGTTTATTTTAGATGTAAGTATTGTAGAACTCATCCAGCATTCTATGCTTATTGATACACACGCATGAACTGTTTCCGTCAATTGTCTCATTTCCCCATACTATTCAGATTTGACGTGAAAATGTTTCGCAATCGCATTCGAACAATAAATATTTTTTGCCAAGACAGGGGATAATGGTTTTGTGTGCTAATGCAATAAAGGGCAAATTTCTTGAAACTAACATTTTCTAAGGGAAAATGTTCTGGTGGAAATTTCTTTAGAGATAAGGGCCTTAGGAAGGCAATTTGTGTGGAGGAAAGGTCTTATAAGCTACTTAGGTACGATAGTATAAGAAACATCTACGTTTATGGCTGTTATTTTCATAAGATTGTTTAATTTCTAATTGAAAAATCTTCGTAATATAATGAAAAATATATTCAAGAACGCTTCGTTACATCAATAGTTGCAATATTTTTCGTTTCCTGCGGATTAGTTTATTTACCGCATCTGTGCATGATTGTAGTAAAGTGTTTGTTAAACTTCAAAACAACAAGAAACTGGACCACCAGGGGTCTGTCATACTCGAGAAAAAATATAGTTGTAGCAACATACATACATTACATGATTTCTATTCTTTATGAATTTTAATATAAATATTCGCATTTTATTAGTCATGCGTATGACTCTCTTCAAATATGCGTATGGTCTGTGTTGATCTTGAGTTAAGGCAAATTTTGAAATTTCTTTGGTTTCTATGTTCTCGTCAAGCTGGATACTGTCATTATGATCAAGATTTATTTTCACATTCATTTTATTTCAAGTACCATGTGATGACAGGTGACATTTGTTCCCTTAAACATACCGGCTGCTACAGAAACCTTGTTCCATGGAAATCCTATAGCAAGTCTCAAAAAGTGACATCGCATTTACCAAATTTGCTAATGTTGACATTAGCAGGTTAAGGCAATCCTTCTCACAGCGGATTAAGGCTTTATGTATAGGCCTTGTTTCGAGAAAAAAACAATACTTTGAACAGGATTGGATACCAAAACAGGATCAACTAAAGTGTCAGATCTGCGATAGGCTTTTCTCGTGAAAGATTAGAAAAGCAATAAATCATAACTCATATGTGAAATGGTGCTAAGCATAAGAAATTGAAAGAATTGTTTTACAATCTGCTGCTCGTTTTTCACAGTCGCTCCGATAATGTAAGTAAAACAATAGGATTTTGTATTTTGCTTTAGAATACAGACACTCACCCCCACGTAACAGATTTGAAAGAGATGAGATACAAGCTTGGAATGAAAGTCAAATAAAATCATGTTCCATCCATATTCACTAAGGAAATGCCGTTTCTACCAAGTATCGCATCAAAATTCACATACTTATGAACCAAAGAAAGGTATCATAGATTTGTAGTTGTATACGGGATAAACTAGAAGGAATAAACTAAAAGGT
>JAANSM010003170.1:0-13431 GCA_036850725.1 Orchesella villosa | reverse complement strand
CTCAGCAATATGTTTTCTCAGGTTGTATTTTAATGTATATACGTAAGAAAATGGCAACAGTAGGCTGCAATCTGGTAGGTACGATTACACAAATGAAATTATTTGTACGTTCAGTTTTCTACCGTTAACAATAAGAAACTTCTTTGGGTATCCAATGGAATAGCTGCTCTAAGCTACTGCGTCGCTGTGTATCCAAAAACTGGACTCGAGAGAATCATGTAAGTAATGTTGTGGCTATCTGGAAACAAAAAAGAAAGAAACGACTGTTGTTTGATATTAGAAATTTCATGACGCTGATGGTAATACTATATAGTATTATTACACTAAAGGAAGGTAATAAACTGGCGTAATGTGAGCAGTGAGAAACAAAGGGTCTGTTTTATGTAATATAAACTTCAAACGCATCCAGTGTACTTTGAAAATTATGGCACGCGCAAGGTTCAACTGGATACCTTGGACTTCAACAAGACAAAAGGTTCGAGGTCATTTTTTGCGCGTGCTGGTTTTAAGCCAAATGGAAACTTGGGTGTCATGTCGGTTGCGTTGTTTGTGGAAGACACACTGGCAACACATTTTGGAAACTGCTTTGTGCAAGCTATGGGTATATAACTAACTTAAAACTGCTTCTTCGTAAAAATTATACTCAATGAATTCTTCTTATTAAGTTACCACTATAATATGTTATACCATTTCTGTTAGGTAGGTCGTAGGTCTAACAGAAATTAATATCCACAGTGTAACAATTTCACGCAAAATAAAATAATTTAATATCAAAATTTAACTGGAGCTTTATTGAATCTGTGGTTGGTGAAATTTTATTTCAGACCAGACGGAAGTCACAAGAAGATAATGTATAGTATTGTTATCCATAATGTTGACGAAAGGATTTAATATCAATGTAAAATTTAACTGGAGCTTTATTGAATCTGTGGTTGGTGAAATTTTATTTCAGACCAGACGGAAGTCACAAGAAGATAATGTATAGTATTGTTATCCATAATGTTGACGGAACGAAGCCCCAAACGAAATAAAACGATAAGGAAGGCAATGTTAAGCAAGTATTATTGAATATATTTTGTGCATGTACGTACAAGTACACATTTAGTTTTAGTTCTTAGAACGTTCCTTTTAACTCCTGATATTGGTCGTTGGTTAAATTTTGCAAACCAAAGGCATTCTAAAAATAATTTTTTAACTCTATAAACTATATGATCCCTTACACTTATATCATGGTTTCGACTAGAGTATTTCTCAGTATACAACAGCATGTAGGAAGTAATATACGAGTAACCTCACAGTTTGCTCAAGTTATTGGAAGATTTTTAGACACAATCCATAAACAACTCAACAGCAATATTTCATCGTCTAAACTATATGTAGCATGTGGTTTCTTATTCATCCTTGTTCCTAGTTTCGTAATGGGAATTCTTATTTTCTTTATATTTATAAGTTTTATGCAATATTCCATTTGATTCATGTGGTAAATTCCTTGTGAGTTTGTCAAACGTATGAACCACACATTGCTTTAATGTAAGTACCTACACTGTGGATTTAGTATTTCCGTCTCATTTATTTTCATACCTTGAGATATTAATATGGTCAGTGAAGATCGCATAAATGTGATGTCAGTATGTGTTGGAAACAAATGGTTTTTAATACAGACTTTCAACTTCTTTTTACGTATATGGGTTTTAACCTTTTAACAACATCAACCGTTTGGTTTCTGAGGGTTTCGAGAGCTTCACGTACTACTGACCTTCGCAAGTACCATAAACCACAACATGCAACAGCGCATTCCAAATCAAAAACATTCAACATTACAGTCTGTATCGTTGTCATTTATATCATGCCGTTGAAATTAAATGTACTTGATTCATCATTACATGTAAGTGTAGCTGGAAATATGAACAACTAATGTAATTTAAAGAGCAGTCCATATTGCAGTCCACATTTTCACAACTACGTGTAATTTCTATTACTTAAGCATTTCTGAATTTAACAAGTATTAGCCTATAATTAAATTTTTTCCTTAATAATTAATTTAGTAGGTTTATTCCACTTTTTCCCTATACTACGTATATACCAAATATATTGTACTTCTCGTAGTTTAGTCTGTTGTCTGTGGAGGAAAGCAATCTAGTATTACATTGGCAAATCTAATATTTTTGCATTAAAGAAGATTAGTGCGCGTCGGATCTCGTTCTAGGAAACGAAATGGAAGACTTCACGGGTAATTCCACGCGTCCCATGCGAAATTACATACTAAACTACGCTACAAGTAATGCAAACCATATTGCGTTGAACGTTGAAGTTTGTCCTAATCAATTTAAGCAAATATCCCATTTCATTACAAAATGTGAAGCGTTTGTGTTGCGACTCCTTACTCACAAGTTTCACATATGGTTGTTGGGCACGTGGAGTTAGAGTTAATTCGAAGTAAAAATGAGTATTTCTATAGAATATAAAGTTCAGAGCTTAGGTAGATATGTATGAGAATAAGTATACTTCTATTCAATATGCATATAAATAGGCAACCATGTAAATCTGTCGTTAACTTAGATTATATTTATGAAGCTTCAGGGTTCCAATTAAGAGCGGCGTGCATGACTGATAATTTAAGCACACCTGCAAACTGGGATAGAGTTGAGAGTAAAAAAACGAAGCGTGAATACTTGTAAAAAATCTTTGTATTCGTAGTTATAGTGTGTACTTGACATAACAAGCCTTAGAAATGTTTGCAAATTACATTCATTATTACAAACGAAATCCGTGACATTTGTGGATAGAAATTAAGATATAAATGCACTGCTATCATAATAGTTGAAACCAGATGTTTCTTGTATGTACAGATCACTTTATAGACTCTATAGATATTATATTTATTGCGTCAAGGCCTAGTAAACCCATGTGGACTTTTAGTATGTAAACTACACGCATGAAGTTCACTCAGCAAGCCAGCAACCGCTATGAATTTTAGCTGAAGCTCTTTGCAACTCATACCTACAACCTAACGATGCTCAAGATATTCATCATATTACACAATTCAACATTTCTGAATAAGAACTTATAGGATGAGATCTGACTTCTTGTGCATCCTCCACTTGTGAGCACCGTTGCGCGTTGACTATATATTCCACTACTAATTGCTTTCGTAACTTATGTATAGTCATATTGATACCGCATAAAATTAATGTTTTCATCTTTCATCTCCCACCCAATTCCATTCCCAACCTGTAATTAATAATAATTACGCCTTATCAAACGACTTCAAATGTGACCTTTATGCTTTGGAAATACCAAACTTTCACGAGCGTACTTCACAAGTACGTGCTTTGAAATTTGAATCGATTTCCTGATGACAAGTTTTGCCCTTGTTGAAATCTGGAAATCTTTTGAATAACATCGTAGCTTTTATATGTAACTTTATATTAGGCGTATACTCCTCTTATCGGCACTAAAAACTTTGTCTAAAATGAATATATTTTTATCAGTTCTGTAAGCACAGAAGGTATTTTGCAAAACCCCCTAGTTGTTTTCTATTGACTGATGAACATTGTGTACAGCATGAATAACAAAAGTATTTACATCATCCTAATTCTTAATTTGCCTAACTGCTCTTCCCGTATAATTTTATTTGGATCTCTTGGAAATAACAATATATATGTAGGTAGATTTGGTTGTGTTTTGTTTGTTAAAATACTGGGATTAGGGAGAATGTATAGTTGCTCACTAACAGGCAATCATGATGAACAGAGTGTATCTAGTTGGCTTAAAAAATGCTGATCTTTGATGTTTCTCAGTTTCATGAAAAGTTTATAATTTTTGTTTCATAATAAATCAATTAAAATGCTTTAACCGTTAATAAGCCGTTCGTGATGAGGAAGTCGTCATTCTGTTTTAATAATTGAATTCATTTTTTTAAATTCCAGAAATTCATTCAACAAAATGTTTTAATGGGCTGCACGTGCTAGAAGCATTTACTCTTGGAGGGTTGTTGACTTTCGATCCAAATCCGAAGATTTACATTCTGCGCAAATGAAAATAAAATTGTACTGTAGCATCACGCATTTAAACCTTGCTAGTATTTTGATCCAGGGATTTAAGCCATCCTTTCAAGATCTTTAAAAAATCATTATCGCATACGCACAACATCATGTTCAACTTTTTCATGTGTGAAAGAAAATACTACACGACAAGATTTGTGTACAATGAGTAAAAGCCACCGCATTACATCCTCACTCTGTTATTAGCATATACATTGTAGCTTCTACAAGAGTTGGCTTATTGTAACCACTTCGAAGCCACAAAAAAGGTGTGATGGATCTGCGGCTACAAAGAAGGTAATAAATGACGCGGTGGAGTTCACACAGTGAAAGTTTCACTTGCTTTCTTTTGAAACTACTCACAATGCACCCTCATCTTTCCTCAAACTTTCCAAATATCACCCATCCACAAGAACCATGATAATATCACATCAGCTTACATTGTTAGGCTACAACAAACGGAAGCTTTGGGTTGAAGAAAAGTTTTCTCGCCTAAACAGATGCAAAAAGTAAGCAACTTTCCATGCTTACAAGTAAGACTTTTTAAAACTCGAGTCTGTTTTTTATTTAATTTATTATACAGTAAAGAAAAGCTGAATAATTATTACTGACATAAAATGGTAAGGTGGTTGGCACATGTACCATGTACGTGAACAAAGATTCTCATTTTGACCATGACTTTGCACATTGAAAATTGTAGGCTGTTCATGAAACAAATATATGATTCCCTTCAGAAGTTTTTTAAACATTCGTGCTAATTTACTGTTGTCTTGAGGCACTTCAACTTTTATGCCAGATTCTGGTGTAACCACATTTAAAAAAAACTTTGTAAATGGAAGTGAAAGCTATAAATTGCTGACATGTTACAAAGTTACATGTTTGTTACTAAGTCTGCATGGCTTATCTGCTTCACGGGTATCATTGATGGTGAGATTTTTTAAATCAGCATGTATACATCTGTTTGTAGCTCCAATGACGTGATAATTATTCACATGAAAGCATCAGAGAGTTTAGAATTGCAAATTTGCGAGCTTTTAATTTGAAGCAAATGCAAGTGATACGAGAAATCGGAGAAAACAGAAAAGAGCACGAACGAACTAGGTGAGTAGATTGCACAGCCAGATGCGGGTGTCAGATATTATGTGTTTCGAATGTGCTGAGCTGAGACTACAGAAATGTGATATTGTAGACATGATGCCGTAACTTTTTTCGCATTTACTGACAGCTTCTCATAGCGAATGGAGAAATGAGATGAATATATGTACTGTGGTTTAAAAATTTAGTTAAAAACATACTCAACTTAATATCTATTGAGAGTTTCGTTGGACTATATAGACAGTGCAAACAGATTCTTCGGACTTTTACATTTTTTGTAATTAAGTTAAACGCTATTGCATTTTCATGGCCGTTGAACACCAGACTGATGAGCTTGACTTTAAACAAGAAAGGAATCCAGTTAACTGTGAAAGTATTTTATATTCGTGCCCAATTTTGCTGGGTTGGTTATATGCATATACACGTGCTACATAATATTTTATTTATGATTTCATGATAACCAAAATAACACTTGGTATACTTATGTAATTACAAATACGAGTACATACATGGAATGAAACTTGTAATACAACCATATTATGTGATTTTGAGGCCTAGACAGGAGTGATCTGTGCCGTAAACAATATAATATACCTCAGCGCAAGGTACGACTACCAGACCAGAACAACTGATTCGATATTATTTTGATATATTAGGATACCCATACTCCATGACGTTATGGTCTTTATTTATATAAAGCCCTCGCCTCGTAACAGTTATATCTTTTGTCTCAATCTCGACTGGAAAACTTGTATTCATACTCGTATTCCAAAGCTCTCCAACTGCAGCAAGTTCCCCAGTAGTACAAAAAGCAATATTTTATCCTATCCGATATAAAATATATCAGATACTGCATCTAACCCTGATTTACTTTCAGCTTTGCCTCGTTGGGTGCCCATAGTGTTCAGGATCTGATCGGATACAATATGATATAGTACTGTTGTAGAGCCTAAAAATAATGTAGCTGTAAGTCAAAAGCGATCATGCAGATAGTATTTCAAATACCACAAAATGAAGCACAGCACATTATTCACTCATGTGAAACTTGGTGTATTTGACAGTTTTTTCGGGTACTTCAAGACCATAGAATAGTGAGATTCAGTGAGCCCTGAAAATCCTGTTCACTTTCAGGGACGATGATAATACTCTCACTTTATCTTACAAAATGGTAAGTACGTAAATAAGCTTTCATGTAACACAGCGATCGAATTCGATACAGCAAAATCGAGTAAAACTATATAGGAATAATTCTAGTAAGTCTTATATCGCTGGATGACACGATGACCGGTAGCAAACTAAAGCTTACTTACACTTGTAGCCATTATCAAGGTTACTTTACTTACATCGAAATCGAAGGAAATGTAGAGACATCTCAATAAATCTCAAATACTTTCTTACAGTACAATGACAGCTTCCAACCTGTCACCGGAAGGAAATCGAACAAGGTATACCGTTGTAAAGTTTCAGGTTGTTGTACACGAAGGGTCCATCGTGTGTGGAAAATGGGTGGATATCGGTCCCTTTCCATTGTCCCACCATTAATATTTATATTCATGATCTTTTCTTGAATTCATGGCTTTTTTTTACCTTCGACTAGAACTTGAGTGTTTTATACTGCTGGCACGCAAGTGTATTTTTCTTACTGAATAAAACATTTTGTAAGGACAAGGAAGAAATCGCATGCCAATCTTGGCAGTTGACTGCTACTCGCCACTACTCGCAGTTTACGAGGTATAGATACATTTATAAAAATTTTGTGATCAAAATCCACTCAGCCTCGAATGTGGTACGGTACGAATTTTGAAGCGTCCAGATATTTTCGTGGATTTCCCATCTTGGTGAATTTCTATTATACAACTCATGGTGAAGCGAAGATAAGGACAATAACAAGAAAAGTTACATCATGATTTGAAGCGGTGATAATTCGTATACCACTGTTTATATTGATGCCGATGCCGACACATATATGATACGATTTCCTGTTGTATCCTTTTTGTGCACGTCTTTTGTTCATGTGTTGGTTGGACTGGAATATTTCTTGCAGTGTTGTGTACGGATATTTTCAACACAGGTGAAATTGTGCAATATTTTCAATAAATGTCTACGATCTATGCACTATGCACCACGACAATTCTTTGGTGATAATGTAACTTTATAAGTGATGTGATGAATTATATGAATTCTGATTAAATAGTAGTGGATACGGGCTGCCAATTGTAGAATCTTACTTGTTTTGTTATTGATATTAGAAACTGATGATAACGCATTTATTAGTTCCTCATGGGGAGTGAGGGAAGTTGTTGATTACTGCTTCATACAAGGTTTGTAAACTATAGAGCATGACTGGTTAATTTTCATGGATGAATGAGTTATGCGCAAACAAATTTCGCATGATTATAATTTACGTTACCATCATCATCGTTTGGCACTTCCAAAAAGAGTATATACATAGGATTCGTTAATCAAACATGCTTAGAAGTTGACAAGACACGGTTGCGTGACCTTCAGGTTAATTTGATAGTATGCTCGAATGGGTATGAATGTCAACTACAGGAGATCGATCATCAGTTAACCCATCCGTCATTTTGTTCAGTATGAAGCTTATATATTAGCTGCATTTAATATAGCTATGCTGTTCAAATCAATTACATAATTACAAGAGTACGAGTTTTAGTCTACGGTCAAACCTTGGTTGCTTCATATAAAGTAGGAAACTACTTGAATATTGAAAATGGCGACCTTGCCTTAAATAATGCATCGTAGACACTCTTAGTAAATATTTGACTCAACTGATGATGATATATACACGTCAAAAACGACTGAATAATGACACTCTCCTGAGAATCGTGTCGTGATTAGATGATTATCTTGTTTACTTGAGGGACGGCTGAGTCAGTTGCTTTCCATTGGCTCGTTAGTGTTTGTCAACAAGAGTAAGGGATTTGCTGGAGAAAGCCTTAGAAATTTCATGGTTATCTGCAGCTCTTTCATTTTGCTATGATTTTACCTAAAACCCTAATGACAAACGGTTCACTCACACCTATATAGCAGTCACGTAAATTCCATATCTTCACAAATAACTTGCTCATAAGATACGCTGTGAAAACGAGATCAATGGCATATGGCTGATCAAATAAGTAAACCTAAAGTATTTTATTTTCAGATGGACTTATACCAGAATTTCAGTTTTACAGCACATAGATTTCCCACAGGAGTGTAGATACCAGCAATCCCTTTCACATTCACTTATTTGGCTAAAACTCTACGAAGAAAAAAGGAGGAAAAGATTTGTAAGGACGGGTTTAATGTGCCATTGTCTGTGTGCATTTGGGATGCATGATATTCAGTTTCCTTTATGTAATAAAAATCCTACTCCCAAATTCCCAACCCTTTTTCACCACGCTTAAGCAAATAGAGAAAGCAAAGTATTAGAGCATAGGAGCATCCTTTAAACTCCTTTGCCAAGCTTCCAAAGGCAACTTGTCAGCTTTGCAAATTCGGAATCCTTTGTGAGGAAAGCTTACGTTTAATTAAACCCTGGATTACAGCACTAGCGCCTTACCTTTATCTAGAATAGCGGCCGACAGACTAAGTATGACGTATGATGACATAATAAAGGCGGAAGCACAAAAGCCTTAGCTTTTCTCTCTTAGTCCCATTTACTTTCGTATTCATCTGGTCTTCTTTTTATCAACTTTTACACACACACACTCAACAGCCATAAAACACGGCTGGCGGTATATCTTAATGCTAGGACTAATACGTTTACGAAACCCGATTCGAATTACAAATTGACAGAAAATTTTGTACCTTCTTGTTCTTGCCATGCGAATATTATATTGCGAATGACATTAAGAAGAATATTGAGATAAGAAAATGCTGACTGGTTACATACTGAGTATTACATATGAAGAGTACATTCTCATTCCGCGTCAAATCTTTTCTTTCACAGATGTCTAATTTGAATTTTCTTTGATTTTTTTCTTGATCCAGCGTAAAATATGTGCCAAAAAGGTTCAAGGACATAAGGTTTCGTATATGTTTGCGCAGAAAATGAAAACGAGATGTCTTCTATTGTAGGGTTTACTTTTTCATTAAAACCAGCGGTAGGGAAAGTGATATAAAGACCGAAGGAGTTTTTCAAACGAAGTGTGTGTGTGGCATGCAGACAAACGTAACATATGTGTCGATTTGGAAATGATGGGACATAAAGGATGATTTATTTTTTGAATGAAGAGGAAATGCAAAGGAGAAGTATTACCGAAAAGATTGAGAGTTTGTGGGTTCTGGCAAGGTTTCATCTTCATCTAATCAAATACGGCTAAGGGATTTACACACATGTAATTTGGCAGAAAATGAATGTTGTACTTAAACAAGACCGTCAAAAATTGAAGACCAATTTGAGATGGCTCAGTTGAAATCCTTTGATGTTCGAAAGCTCATTGTGAAGTTTGTGTTGAGTCGGTAGTCGGTACCTTTTCTTAGTATTAAAAAGAGGCTTCGAATTGGTGACGCGAGTATAGTAATCTCAATGCCTTTCCTGAATTTTAAAGTATATTTGTGCACGGCACACACGCATCTTATCACAACGGATGCGAACAAATGTAGTTTTTCAGGGTAAAACGTTTATATTTTATAACTAGGACATTGAAACATGTATTATAGATCCATTAACATTAAACTAGATTTTGTTTACGCACGTGGAGGTTCTCATAATGAAAAATGCCTTGAACCATTTCAGTTTCTGAGAGAAAAATTATAGATGTAAGTACATTTAGTTGAAGAAGTTCACACGCTAATTTTGAGCAAGCACGTGGCACGATCCTACTAAACACTACTCCCATTCCTTTGGCATTGGTGTAAAGATGAAAAATTGAAAGTGAGTAGAAATATGAAATATATAGATGAAGGACCTACAAAATCTTCAATATTTCACCAGATTACCATACTGTACGTACTCTGACTGACAATTTCTTTGAACCTGATAAACTAAAATGAACTGACAGTCAAGTAAAAAGGAAAAATTGAAGAATAATTTTAAAGAACAATAATAAGGCTAAATTATATAAAGTACAGATAATGGAGAACTGATACCTTTTAACATAATATAGGTTTTTTAACTAGAGAACAACAAGAGATACAACCTTGAATTTTAAATGTCCAGAAAGTCTTTGAAAGTATGAAAGAAAATATGGAACTCGTGTAGATCATATTACACAATATGATCACATTGTTCAGTCTCAAGTTCCAATATCAAATATGAAATTATCAACTGAGAGAATATTTCACATCAAACTTTTCTGTGTATAAATGTTTTTCCATTTGTCTTGTTCTCCATTTTGTTTGATGTGAATGAGTAAACCATATTTGCATTTTGTATAACAAACTAGCAAAATCAATGCAATATGAAACGCGAAAGAAAGGAAATCTCAAAGCATCATGTTATGTTTGGTCTCTTGCCTTAGAGATACGTTTAGGTTTAGTAAGGATTTCACAAGGTTTCCACTTCATTTGAAATGAGCTTCAGATTAGATAATATGTGCATATTGTATAGGTTTTTAGTTAAGATCACTTATGATTTACTAGTATAATATTATTTCGTATGTATATATTTACAAAAAGAATGCGAGTTTCGAGCTTTTTTTTATCATGTTCGGCGCGGCTTTGCATATTGTGTAGTGTATTCTTTTTCTTACCTCTTGCTTAAATATAGATGTGCCCTATATCACGCTTAAGTATATACTTATGATTTGATTCATCCTTGAAGAGTTACAACTTCATTCCACTTCGGATGTTGTTGAGAGGAAGGTTTATATTACACATCCTTCCTTTTCGGAAAAGGATTTTTATTTCGTAGGCATACTATGAATACTGATTACATGATTATGAATGTGGAAGTAAGCAATATCGCTCTCCTTTTCCTGTTTTCATCACATTGATAGAGAATCGTAGAATATGCCTCCAAAATGTAATGGATACATGGGAAGCGGATTAATTTGAGAATATGTTTCCCGATGCTCAAGAATGGAAGAACAAAACAGCGGAGTGTCTAGTTACATTTCTAAAAACTTTTTTATCCTTTTACTCATTCTGCCCGTTTACTAAAGGAAAAGAAAGCGCAACACATAAGCAGCAGCCAATTGAATAGTAAAAAATATTCTTTCGCAATAGAATCATTACAACTTGAAAGTTGTCTATCATTTCTAATTCAGCAGATATGTCTATAATTTATTTCACAGAAAAAATGAGTAAACCGAGGAACTTAGTATTTGGTCAGCAACGAATAAGAATATGCATAAAGAACCAAAGCTCCGTATGCTTTCTTATCCCAGCTTTCCCCGTCTACTTAACATAAACCTTCAGCATAAACGAAAAATTAAAACAGTTTGTCAACCGCTGTTTGATCACCTTCCTTTTGATTTCTATAGCCTTTCCTAGCACAGTATAGCACATGCATGCCAACGTGACAACTGCTGTCAATGTTTCTTTTTATAAATTTTGTAATACAGCTACTTGCATATTGTGAAACATACTAATTAGCATTTTGCAAGTAAAAAATGACGTACTGTTTTCTATCAATCCGATCCAAACAATAGATCTTGTCCAAAGGTTTTTGATAGGTTTAACTTATACATAAGTTCTTCGTGCCTATACCTATAGAGTCTGTATAACGATGGTGCGGATGTGAAAACAAATTGTATAAGTATGTTATGAATTGTTTATCAAAACATTACCTAAACATATGTATAACGAGTGACTGTAAACTGTAATACATGTGTGTGACGGATGTGACATAGTATTTGTTCCTTACATTTAATTTTACACCATAAGCCCAGTAAACCTGAAGTTCATTGTTCACCTATATGAATCAAGGTTTAATAGTTTGATTTCATACATCATGTAAAAATATTCATAGGTTGGTACGTGTGATAGAAAAGATAGTGGAATACTCCATAATTCATGAGCATCAATGCATATCGCGATTATCGAAATTTACGCATTGTCAACAAAATATTAGGATCGATCGATTCCCCAACAGCGGGATCGTGACTATATAATTTTAAGTCAGTTATATATTGTGTGTCTTAGCTATTCGAAGAAAGTTTAACTTTGCTCATTCTATAAACTTCCAATAATAATAGTAGTAAGCAGTGAAAATAAGTAGAGCTGCTGCTTAGTTGGTTTGGAGGTGTAAGCTTTACGCTTCCCTGAACTCATGGACCGAATCTTTGGCAGCATTGGTGTGCTGGCTGACTATGGAATAATATAACCAATCTACGAAGCTATAGTTTAGTATCTTATGGTGTTCCTTTCCTGCCTTGATAGAAATAGTAAATGAAGCGTTTAAAATGATAGATTCGTAAAGGTGGATGATTTATGGATGACCTTGTTTCATCTACACATGCATTTTCTTCAAGCTACACTAACCAATGGACTGAATTTATTGAAGTTTTGGAATCAAAGTCATGAAAGCGTAAAACAAGATTTAGTGGAGCTCGAGCTCGGCACCTTGACTGGTGGTTTTAGCCTTATGTAAAGACCCATAATTTGAATGGAAGCTGCGTTAATGTTTACATGATGTGGATAGATTTGTTGTGAGTAGCGCAGTTGAGAAAAACCATAAGTGTATTTCATCCTCATTATTTATAGGTACACAATCCCAGTTTGCCCCTTTCTTGCCCCCTTCGCGACCTGAAATATATCGATCATAATAAATAATCGAAAATCCCGTGTCCTGCCTTAAAATAAAATCAATATGCAAAAAATATAAAAACTTTATAAAACAAGGATAATTAAAAATAAGATTTTGATCTCCAAATTATTTCATTACTCTCACAGTCCACATTTCATAAACTAGTTGGTTTCTATTTTCGATTGTTACATTTATTTACGCATTTACTTTTTTAGCCAGCCAGATAAAATGTCCATGTCTAAGCCAAATACAAATGACTATGACATATAAGTATTGAATACTTTGGTGTCTTAACCATAATATAGACAGTATAGAAATAGTATATATATTTGTATTTCCATCAAGTATATATCTTAGTATTAGTATACATGTATTATGATCCTAACATGTTTTGATGTTTGTCCCATTGCATTCGCAGCATACATTTTAACATATTATAAATTAATCATGGCAGCTAGTTCCATACCGAAGTCGGAATAATAACCGGATAGGTGGAAATAAAGTATAAAAACGCATGTTGACGACAAGCAGGACCGTATATCGTCGGCTTAGATGCAGAAAGCGTTTAGTTCTTTCAACAGTAAACTTCAAAAAGCGCTC
>JAANSM010003169.1:0-13434 GCA_036850725.1 Orchesella villosa | reverse complement strand
TCTCAAAAAGGATGAAAAACTACAGTTTCAAAAGAAAAATATTCATGGTCGTTAAAAACGGAGCACAATTCAACCATTCTATCCAGATTTAATGGGAATAAAAATAATAATAATAACTTTAACTGAAAGTTGAGATTCTTTTAGGGAAACAAAGTTGAGTTTACAAAACTATGCCTTTAATAATGAATTTCGTTGGTAGGACATACTTTCTAATACCGTGTCAGTTTGAGATTCAATATTTATCGCATGATAAATACTTAATATTTGAGTTCAGTAAGTTCAGTTTCTAATAAGTTATTATTTGTAGTTTTCTTTACATCCGAAATGTGAATTAAAAGCATTAAATTTTAGTACCACTCTAAAAATAATAAATACAATTTTTAATTGTGAAATTCTCAGTGAAAGTTTGCAAGTTTGTTTGTTGCCAAATTGCAACACATTTGTGACTTCATGAATTTTTTATTCCAGAGTATGTTAACTTTCTAACTTAGATTAAAGTTTTCGAATAAAACAAACAGTAAACAATTCAAACCCACTGTGAAAAATCGAAACAGCTGACATCTTTAATTTAGGAGGCGGAAGTGAGATTTAAAAATTAAAAATCCCATTAGTTTACACAGCGAAGATGTAGATTCGAGTTGTTGAAAAGTAAAGGGAAAGCGAGCTTTACAGGGTGAAGATGAAGATTTACAGGAAATGTTAAAAATACTTAGCTTGGATAAAATTGGCGATAAAGTCCAAGTAGTTTTCGGTGATTGGATTAGTTAACAGTTGTTTACTCCATGATAATTTTAATTTCCGTTGGTATTCTATGTTTTATTAAGTTATTGGACGTGGGTAGTCGTCCAATACTTCTTTATAAATCGATATTTCACTCCTGGAAAGGATTGAAAAGGTCTGGCGTTGAAAATAGGTGCATCGCTGGAATGTTACACAGCTGCAAACACATTGGATTTTACTCAGGTGGCTTTCATGTCGTTGACAGGTCAAGAGTGCCAATTCTCTTGAGGTTTAGTTTACAATGAATATTCTTCCTTGTTTTTAAAACAAAGTTGTCATCAAAATTGCTGGGGGAATGAACATTAAATTATTTAAAGTTGAATTCTCAGCAGTAAAAGATTTTCCAGGTGAAATAAGTGCCAGAAAGTCATTTAAGGAACCAGGAAACTGTCATTTTTGGGAGTCGGCAAAAATATTTGTTAAAAGGGGCAACTTATAATAATAATTTGCATGCTCTAAGAAATAAAAGATTTTAGCGGATAACTACAGTACTTGTCATCACTGGCGCCAATGTTGTCATCTACTGTTCCATTTTCCTTCTGCTCATTTCCCACATCCAGCCTGACGGCCACGTCCTCCTTAGCAAACTATTTTGTTGTGTCAATATGTGTCAATCAATTTTCTACAGAATTTCTCTGTTCCGAATGGACTTTCTATTTATGCAGCCCTTTATTGCCACAGCGTGGCCTTGCAATACAATCATCGTAATCTCCCATATTTCTATTAAAGCGCATTTGACAACACATGGTATCTAACAAAACACCTAAAGAAATAGAAAGGATTGCAATGTCATACAGGAAACTACAGCTTCTGGTTAACCTTCATAATAAACTATTTCAATCCTACTTTTGGCCATTTACCCAGTTTTGTGGAGCAGTTTTAATCCTAAAAAGTTTCTACTGTTTGATTTTACTTCATGAGATTCTCCCAGCTTACGCCATTTCCTTTATAACCATCTTTGTGCTAATTGCAATAGGATTTGTTGTGCTTTCGTTGGACGTGGGTAGTCGTCCAATACTCCTCTCCAAATCTATGCTTTACTTATGGAATCAAAAGTTTCAAAGAAATAAATACGAATAAAAATGGATGTCGAAATTCATTAAGAGCTGTAAACCTTTTGGATATCATTCAGGCTGCTTTCATGTTATAGACAGGTTAAGAGTGCCAATTCTCTTGAGGTTTTGCTTACAGCGAATTTTCTTTCTTGTTTTTAGAATAATGTTACCTTTTTATGCGAAAAACTTGTAAATTAAGTCAATAAATATCCAATTTTAACCTTATCAAATCAATTTATAAGTCAGCGAGTTTATTTTCTTGTAAATAATATAATATTATGTTATAAATTTTCGTTTAAATAGGTTATGTTATGCTTATATATATTTTTAAAATCGTTTCTTCGTTCGTATTAAAATTCACTACAAATATTTGTATCTAAATACATGTTTTTCTAATATTCTACGCTAAATCTACAAATACTGTACAAATTTATCATTCAAATATTTTTCTAAATAGCTACGTTTTTAAATAAGCACGTGTAAATCTTACAAATCTATAATTTACAGTTTAGAATACATATTTATTTGAATTAAATATAAAAGTTTTTCTATAACTAATTTTATATTAAAATTGCACATTTCTAAGTATCGAAATAAAATGTTAAAAAAATTTATTTTATACAGCTGAAAACTTATTTATATATTGAGCTTAAAAACAGATATAACATAGAAGAATTTCGTAAAACTTTTCTTATATTTTTTTACAAGCTATACTAGTTTATATTCTTTTCAAATGACTGAAAAACTTTAGTTTTCCTTCCGAATTTTGGCAAAAAAGGATAAAAAAGAAATATAGCGAAGCTATTTTTGTTTTTTTTATTTCGTTTGTTTTCCTTTTGTTCTTCTAGAAAAAAGGAATGACGGGAGTAGCGGAGTGGAAGCAGCAGGGGCGGAAAAACGGGAGCGTAAAGGTACAATTTAGTTCAATAAATTATGTACTAATACTCTTTTGTATTGTTCTCTTTATAAAAAAGGATTCCATGTGGGTGGAAGTGAAAGAGAGAGAGAAAGAGAAAGGTTTCATTTCCTCTATTTGTTTTTGTATTATTCAGTTGCCATGTGATACTGGATTACAAGTGTTTGATCATGCCATTCATCATGATGTTGGCAAGGGCTGGACGTCTCCTTCGCCAGTGTCCAACGCAGGAGGAGTAGCACTGTAGGAATTTGAGCCATGTTCCCGTGCTTTGTTTATCCAGACCCTGGAAAAAATAAAGAAGAAAAAACCAAAAAAATGCTAGAAATCCTTTCTTTTTTATTTTGAAAAGAGCAGCAGGAAATAATGTCGTTTTTATTGGAAAACAAACAGGTGTGCATAAAAAGCCACCGAGAAAAAAAGAGAAAGTATTTGCAATTTTCAAAAGAAAAATATATTTCCTTGAACCTTATCCCTAACATCTTTATTTCCTTTAATTAAATAGAGTTTTAAAGAAAAAACGAATGTTTTTTGTTAAAGCAGTAGAGAATCGTAAAGAAATCACAAGGAAATTAGTTTACCTGAATGAAATACGTGTTTTTCGTGGTAATCTCGTTAATTTCGATGAAATCCTGGAACTCATTTTCCCCTTGGGACACCACACACTTGGAAAGGCAAAGGGGCTCCTGTTTAACAAAGAAAAAATAATTTTTTATACATAGTTTCCAGTTTACTTTACGAGTTTTAATATTACATCACATCCAACATCATAAGTCAAATGACAGCCAAGTCATTTTCTATATCAAAACTCGTGCTACCTTCTCATTTGCAAAATACCCCAAAAATTCAAAAAAAATTCAGCTTTTTGAAATTAAACTGATAAATCATCTCTTGAGCTGAAATGGAATCGGTTCTCTTTAAATATCATGAATAAAATAGAGCTTTTAGACATCCCCAAAAATTACATTGCTCTTTTTGCTTTTCATGTACATTCAATTCAATAAAAAGGAAAAAAGGTGAAAGCCATTTTATGTCTCTAAAAGGTGGATCGGATACGCAATAAAATAAACTTTTGCTTGGGGGAAAACTCAAGGATAATATGATACTTGATATTTCACCACCAGATTTTTGAGCTACAGAAAACTCGGAATAAATTTTAACCCGCAAGAGTAGAGAGAAAGAGGATGAAAGTGTAAAGAGGCTCTTTGCAAATGGGTGAAATCATGCGGAAAAGTAAATTTACTCTATTTCCCTCAACTCCCTTTGGAGCTCGGTTAAAAAAGGGAAACCAAACGAAACCACTGCGGGGATTTTCCTGTCTACAAAACCCGAAGTTAAAACTTGTTTCATCAAAAGAAGAAGTTTCAACTTTTCAGGAAAGAGTCCTTCTTTTTCTCTATTTATCTTTGTGATGTGGCCTTGGTGATCTGCTCTGATGACAAAGTATCATAAAAGAGAGTGAGATATTCACTCTCAAAAAAGTAAATAAAAAACTTACCCGGAGGAGACAAAATCTGGTATTTTTCACTCTGACTAGAACCAGTTTCACGTCTTTCACAACGTCTTCGGCAGGAGGGAAAAATAGATCTTTATCCATTTTAGAGGCGAGCAAATCCAGATCCTTATGAAAAAGAACATGAATAAAATATTAAGGAAACTTAAGTAAATTTTGTAAATGTTTCAAAAGTTCTAAATAAACAAAAGAAAATGTTGAGTTTTGTTGAAATATGAGGACGAACAAAGGAAAAAAGGGTATCATTTGTCAATTAAAATAAATGACAAAAAAATCTTACCTTTCCACGTGCCAACAGACATCCATAAATATTCCGCATTGTTTTCCCATTGAAATGAACACTTCCCAGTTGGTTGTCGATGACGCAAGTGACATCATTAAAATTTGACCAGTCCATTACATCCATTGCCATCTAAAAAAGAAAATAAGAATTTAGCATGATTCCTACGCCAAAATTTTTTTTACCATAAACTTTTGTGGAAATTCGAATCCTTAAAACCTTTGCTTTGGATAATGGATGAGGTATTTTGTTTCCTTTGAGAAAACCCATAGTAAAAATGTGAATTCAACTTATTTTCTTTTGAATTTAACACGAATACGTAACTGAACGACAAAGAAGACAAACTCAAACTGAAACTGTATCACTGTAACTTTTTAGTGGCTTAATTTTATGCAGGAAGTTTATAAAAAAAGTACATAAAACTGTTAAATATTTATAATAAAAATCAACAATAATTCAGAAAAGTAAATAAAACTTAGCAGGAAGTATCAATAAACTTGTGTTTACTTATCCATTGTCAATATTTGATGTTACTAAAATTGATATCACAACAATTTTTTTTTCTATTGACTTTAAAGTCAGCCCACAGAAATAAACATTACAAATTTTTTTTATCACGAAAATAAACAAAGCAAAGTCAAAAGTCAACGACGTCAAGCTCATCCAAAATACTCAAAACTCAAACATATCGGTCACTCGGTTTCTGGTGAGGTTTCGCGATAAAACAAATACTTTTTTATTTTTTGTTTTGTACCGTGCTCACCTTCCGTATGCGAATATTACTCGTGTCCAAGTCACTATTAGATCTGCGATGAACTGGAGCGTTATTGTTGTTACTATTGCTGTTCCCATTGATAATGGAAATACGTCGCCAAAGTTTGACGGAAGCTACTTCCCGAGTTGTCTGTAAAAAATAAATATCCGTATTGTTTCTTTTAACATTTGTCTCTTTTGTCATAAGATATACATTGGATTTTTAGGGGGAATTCCATTTTTTCTACCTTATTCATATGCTCCAAATGCTGCTCAATTTTTTCTTGCGCTAGCTGCAACTCATCCCTCGAGAAATGATCGGGTGGCGTCACTTTAACCAACCGAGAGAGGAGGAGAGGATACCTCGTCACGCGTTGAACTGGTACCTGAATCAAATTATGAAAAAATGTTTAAAAAAAACGCATCCCATTTTAAAATTCATTTTTATTTTTATTCATTTTTTACCATAAGAAAAGCTGGTAAATTCATCCGTCTCAGAACAGTATTCTCCATTTGAGAAACCCTTAAAAATATTCTGAGGAGCTCCTTCTCTTTCTCCAACTGGCTTAAAAGGGCGCCAGCACTTGCCTATAAAAACAATCAATATGAAAAAAAATCCTTAAAAATTTTCATTCAAATTTTATTATATTTTTTCCTTGATTTTCGTACCTGTCGTGTGCAATAATTTTCAAAGGCGGTCATCATTGATTCCCCAAGTTGCAAAAAAATCTTGCCAACATTAACATCTGATAAATCATCATCACTTTTTTTATTCGTTCCCGTTCCCGTTGAAGCTTCTCCATTAGAATTGGCATTTGTGCTCTTGTGAATAGCCATCTTAAGCCGGCTAGTCAATTCCAAATTAATCTGGCTCAATTCATCCACATTCAAAAATATTTGATCCAGCTGCTCTTTTTGCTAACAACCCCGCGATTTGAATAGGTTTATAAAATTCTTCAGAAATGATTCTCAAATCCCTCCCATATTTCAGTTCTGTTTCATAAATCTCCATTATTATCTCCTTCTTCTCGTTCCGCTTCCGATTACAAGAGCGGCAGACGCCGCGACCGGAAAAAGAAGAAGAAGTTGAGGCTGAGGAAGTCGAAGAATTCTTTAGATCTTCTGAAGAAGAAGAGGACGATGAAAGATGATGATGATTATGATGATGCTCCTTACAGCTTCCTCCTGTTTCTTCCTCAAGACCTAAATCGACGTGGTTGCAGTCCGAACAGAGCTGTTTAAGAGATGGACAAGGACTGCTTTCAGAATCCTTTTCTATTTCCGGAGGAGACGAACTTCGCTCGCTAGCTGAAGAAGAGGAACTTAAAGAATTGGTGGTGGTGGTGGGAAGATTTAATTTGGAAATTTCTAGAACATTTTTTGAGGTCGATGTCGATGTAGAGGTGAGGAGGGAGCTGGATTCAGACCCGATTCCAGAATCATTTCGCTCTACAATTTCAAGAAATTTTCCCTCCTTTTTCGAACTGATTGAGGAGGACTGGCTTTCTGATGAAGAAGTCTAGATTCAAATTCCATGAAAAAAGTGCAAATTATTAATAAAAAATCCTTTACAAATTATTTTATTTTACAAAGTTTTCTCCTTTATTTATGCTCCTAAATAAATAGTTTAGTGTAATATTCCATTATTATTTTCAACGTCACTAAAATTTCATTGTGAATTTATATCAAGCGGCGCTGCAACTCTTCCAAAAGAATTTTGTAATAATGCTGCCTGTTGTCTCTCTGCAAGTTTCTAAGACACAATATCTCCCCCCTTTCCTTTCATTCTTCCTCATGACTAAATCAGAATGCATATTATTATTGTATATTCTAAGCTATTACAAAAGTATCGCATATTATGAAATTTTCCCCTCTCTCCGAGAACAAAGATGTTTTGCTCGCGGTTAATACATCTCTCAAAATTCTTTAGAAATCTCTTCCTTTCTCCCTTATTTGTTGTGGTTTAGTTTTGGCTCTACACAATACACAACTTATCAACAATCCCCTTAGAATTCCCGTGTCCTTTTATCTCGACAAGCTACCATATTATTAAAGAGCCCTAATGAAAATCCTGAAATAATTGTTGCTAAACTTTTGCTCGTTAAAAAAAATCTTCTCGAAAAAATACCCTTTTTTCTATCAAAAAGCTAACTAATCTTTGTCGATTTAACTTACCGATTCAGCGCCTGTAAGCCGGTCTCGTATTGACTCCAAAAAGGAAAGTATATCATTTCTTGATGCCCCATCAAACATGCTCTTGGCATCAAAAGCATCCGCATAAACGGGAGAAGTGGATCGATCCTCTTCATTATCATCATTATCATTCTCATTCCCGATTGCACACGTTTCTCCCTCTTGTTTTGGATGATTGTCCCCAATCTCTTCGTAAATCGGCTCATCTTCTTCTTCCTCAATGACAATTTTCCCATTTCATTTCTCGATGCCCCATCAAACATGCTCTTGGCATCAAAAGCATCCGCATAAACGGGAGAAGTGGATCGATCCTCTTCATTATCATCATTATCATTCTCATTCCCGATTGTGCACGTTTCTACCTCTTGTTTTGGATGATTGTCCCCAATCTCTTCGTAAATCGGCTCATCTTCTTCTTCCTCAATGACAATTTTCCCATTATTTCTATTGTTATTTCTGATACTTGAAGAAGATGTCGAAGAAGATATTTTTGGACAATTTTCTCCTTCTCCAACTTTCTTTTTTTCGGTGCTCATCATCAATAACCCAGGTCCGACTGAAGAATTATCCTGATTGTTATTATTATTAGGATGATTCTGAGCTCCATTATTACTATTCCCATTTAACATTGAGAGTTTCATATTTTCCAAGAATTTTCCTCGAGCTAAAGAAATCGTTTCTGAAACCAGTTTTGAAACTTGACTCATTTTATAATTCTCATCAGAGGAGGACGCCGCATCGCTCCCATTTGAGAGGGAATAATTCTTCTCAGAATTGTAGTCTTCTTCCACCCCAGATGATTCAGAAGATGGAGAAATCACAACTTTAGAAATGTACGTTGAGAAATCTCCTGGGGCGAGATGAGATTTGAATGACAAGCTTTTCTCTCCGGAATCAACTCCACTTGAACTAGTTGAGGAAAAAGAGGAGGCTCCAGGAGATGTTGATGAAGCAGAAGAAGAAGAGGAAGAAGGTTCTGGAGTGAAATTTAGTTTTGAAAGTTTTTCATTCAATTCGTTTAGAAGAGAACGAGTTCTATCTAAAACATCCTTTTCTGAAGAGTCTTCTGATTCATTCTGATTTACATTCTCATTTTCACTCATTAATTTTCCTTCAACTTTGGATGTTTCTATTGAAGTTTTTAGGGACGTTTCTAAAGGGATACTTGGCAAAAGGGGGAAGTGAAAATCAGCCACTTTGGTAAGCGGTGGAGGTCCCTGAGTGGGCAAAGGTGGGGGTAAATCTTCTGTTCCACTATCAGATGAATTGGAGCTGAGGTATTCTCCACCAAGTTGATTTTGGTTTGTATTTTGGCTAATAATTTCCTTTGTCTTCTCCATCTGCGTTAAGTTCAGGACGTCATCATAAAGCGGCTCATTTTCTTCTTCTTGTTCTTCCTCATTTTCCTCTCGATTTTCTCTCTCATTTTGCTCCACAAAATTTCCATCCTGTTTAGAATTCAAAGGAGAAGAAACCACTGTCTTATTTTGTGGCAGCTGTGGAAGCGGAGCATGTTGCATTTTGCTTCCAGAAGAATTAGAATGATTGATTACTAGGGCTGTCGCTGTGTCATCATAAATCAGTTCTGAAGAATTAAAATTTAAATGCTCCCCATTTTGTTGTTGAATTTGTCTCGTACTTCCCGCACTACTTGAGCTGCTGCTATGTACCGATCTCCTGTCAAACTCCATACTTTTAATGGCTCCAAGAAATGCTTCTTTCATTGCTGAAGCGAAGGCAGCAGCCGTAGAAGATTTCATTGTGGAAGAAGACGATGAAGAAGAAACATGTTGGCCAATAACTAAATCCAGAAGGAGAAGGAGAGGATAACATTGTTGGTGTTCCAATGTCGTTATATAAATTGTCAACTTCTTGTTCCAAATCTTCTTCTGAATTTGAAGTAGAATTGGTTGCATTATTATTATTTCCATTTGAAATTGGAGCAGAAGAAGAATTCTGTCTAAAATTCATGTTCAAGTTGATATTGTCAGAAAATCCATTATTTGTCACGCTACTTTCTTCCAGGTAATCCTCCTCACTTTCTTGGATGACTAAAGGCCGGTTGTGAAACTCGGAGAGGTTTTTGGATGGCAAATTTGGGGGTGGAAGAGAAGGCGGGCAAGCTGGACAAGGTAAAGTTGAAGAAACAACTTGACCTGATGAAGATACAGATGATTGAGTTAAAGGCGGGAGTGTAAGCGTCCTATGCGGTGGAACTGGTGGGGGCGGCAAAGGAGGGAGCTCTCCAAGTTGATGCGGTGGTAAAATTTTGTACTCTTTTCCTTTTGTACTGAGAGATTTCCTGCCCAAGGAGCCAACTCCTGTGGTGTTTTTAAGGGAGGAATTATTATTGTGATTTTGAGGGATTTTTGGAGGTGGAGGGCGGGCTGGAGGCTCAATGTGATTTATAACGTCGTCATATAAAGGCTCGCTTTCTGGTTCATGGGAGCTCCCATAAATTATCTCAGTTTCTGGAGGAATTTGCTTGGCTTTTATGATAGTTTTCTCTTTGGGAGGTGGAATTTGGGGGAGGGCACGAACTCCTCCTAATTTACTTTTTGAAATTGTGTCAATAGGTTGGCTATATGTTAAAGGACTTTTCCCTTTTTTATTGGGAGTTTTGCTATTGTCAATAATTAGCACAACTGATTTCCCACTCGTTTCGAATTCTGATTGAGGAGAAGAAGCAAGAGGTGCTGCAACTGGAGGAGATGGAGTTGGATTTGGAATTGGAGGCGATGGGAAAAGGTCAGTAGCTGCGTAATGGATTTCTGGATGACTTCCATTTGAAGAAGAATTTTGCTTCTCATCTGAGTTACTTGTGTTTGTTGTTGTTATCAAAGTTTTGTGTACTTTCATAAATAATCCCTTGATAAGGAAGGTTCTCCTCATCCAAGTTGAAATTGGATACAGAACTTGTAGAATAAATTCTTATTTCACTGACATCATTCTCCTTTGTTACAATCTCAATGTTTTTTGAGTCCATATCTTGAGGGGGGAGAGGTGGTGTCAAAGTGGGGAGGTGGGGCAAGCTCCCAGATGGTTTAAGAGGTTGTTGAGGTGAAACCGAAAGGTTGTCTCTTGATAAGGACAATCCTGGTTGGTAATTGGGGCTCCGCTTAGAACTATTCAGAACTTTTTCTAGGGCTTCGCATTTGTCAGTCAAACTTTTACTTCGGTTTGCTAAACTTCTTGTGGAAGAAGCGGATGATGATGATGATGAGGCACGTTTGATATTTGTTAGATTTTATGGCAGATGGGGTTTTCTGAGAGGAATTTGAAGAAGCAGAAGAAGAGGTATTTTGCTTCTGGTAAATTGAAGATTTTGAGGTGGAGGTGGGAGTCGAGGTGGGACCCGAGGTGGCAGCCAAATTTAAAGTCTCCACCGAGCCCACAATACCTACCGCTTTGGTAGCTTGATTGGAAGTAGTTGTGAAGTCGAGTGGGAGTGAAATTTGTGATTTAGAAGGTAAAAGTTTGCCACCTACGCCATAATGACTGACATTCCCATTCGATTTGGAGGTGGGTGAAGATGATGAAGAAGAAGCGGATGATAATGAGAGCTGGTGTAGCTTCTCAGTTGATTTGGAAAGGAGGGTGCTTGTTGACAAAGCTTTCTGGAGGCGAGATGGAACAACTGAAGCTAAACCATGACCATGTTGTTTGGGACCTCCTGATTGAGGTGGTGGCGGAGGTGGTGGCTCCCTAGGCCGAAGTGGCATGGAAGAAACGGAACGAAAAGAGTTTGATTGCTTGAGCCTTGTCAACCTCCCATTTACTCCTTTTCCAGGTCCTCCTGAAGAAGGAGAAGATGATGATGATGAATTGAAAGTATTTTCTTGTAAAGCTGGACGACTTTGAAGCCGGATTCTTGTTGTGTCATGGAATAACAGAGAATTTGGATTGATGACACGTTGATTGTTTCCTGTGGAAATTAAAGAGAATTTAATTAAAAGTTTTGCAAAATTTTAGCTACCTTAATTATAAACAAACTTATGAATACCGTCAAAAGTGTCAAGCAGAAGCAAATAGCAACTCAACTGTCAAAATTTACCAGCAAACTATCTTGTTTACATTTTTCTATATTCATCACGACAAGGAAAGAAAGACAATGTTTATTATTATGGGCATGTATCAAGGTGCTTTATGCTACAATCTAACAATGTATTTTGCCATGGATGAGATGGCACCTTTCGTCAACACCTTACTACAGTTAGAATCTCAAGCGCGAATAGTTTTCGCTGAATAATGTTCCCTCCGTCTGAAACAGGTGAGCACAGCCATTGTTATCTACATGGCGAGTGTAGTCATCTACACGATATTGCTTATACCCCTTGTTACGTTAATTCAACCAGAAACACACGTTTTGTTTTCCAAATTATTTTGCACTGGATTTATTTGTGAATCCGTGGTATACAAAGTGGTGCTTTCCCTCATGGACTTAGTATTGGTGCAATCCATTTTTGTCTCAATGTCAAATGTGGCCCCTTGTAACCCTCCTGATTACATCAGTAATTTCCATCAATGTGTATTTGAAAAAGCTGAGAAAAAAGTGTACTTCTACGACGCCACCCATTAATTTTATTGAAGTAAGCGGATAATGGAAGAATTTTTCAAGCATGGGATTTTCTGTATTTATGATAAATCCACGCTCTCCGGACCTCCAATTCCAGTAGTATATCGTGTGCATTCACACAATTCACATTCAGTTAGCTTTGAGACTTCATACATGTAAGTCAAGTCAAGTTTCAACTCAATATATATTTTGTTTCCCTTCTAGCAGTGCTATTGTCTTATGTCATTTATTCATTTGTTTCTTATATGCCAAATGGGCGTAAATTAAATATATTACAAAATACTAAGTTCTCCTATTGTTTCTCTCCTTAATTACTTTCATTCTACATTTAATAAATCAATTAAAACACCTTCACAGTTTATCCACACAAGTTTCATTGTCAGTTCTCTATCTTTGCCAGCCGGGAAGAGAATCTTACATCATCATATTTTTCACCAACACAGTTCTAAATTGAACCAGCAATTCTTTAATACATCGAGATTGACAATGATATATAGTCCAATGCTTACGTCAAGGTGTCGCATATTAATAATTACAAGGGAAAACTGGAGTCAAAAATAATTTTAGACGGGTTCTAACAAAGTTACAGAGCTGATTGCTTGCAACCTGTCAAGTTGTTACATAGAGTGTGTTTGACGTCAGCCACCAAATTCGCATTATGTCTAATATTTAATTTAGCTTGTATTCATTTTCGAAGCGAAATCGTTGGGTACTTATCATTTAATTGATTTAGTTCAGTTGAGGCTACAAATTAACACGATACGGAGAGTGTTACAGTTTCTAAGCTTTACATTAAAGGTATTCTTTGCGCATCCTAAAACTGTACAAGGAATTGTTCTAATTTATTTAATAATATCCACCAATTACTTCAGATGGGCGTACAAATAAAACTAATATTCGCGAAAGTGTTCAAAACAAATTTTAACTTCTAAAATACAAAAGACTACATAAATACTCAACAAATTCCGCATGAATTAGGAGGAAACCACTTTATTTCTCACCTACATCAGAAACTGATAGCATTTAAAATGATTTCGCGACTCAGTTTAAAAGTTTTAATATGCCAATTTCGTTTCGCGGAATTCTACCAATGCTCCCCTATTCACTGGGACCCAATTTTGAATCGAATGGTTCAATTTCCGGAGTTTCAACCGAAAGGAAAATTCCTGACAATTTACAAATTTTACGTTTTTATCACACTTCTTGCTAATTTTCTCTCCGCCTGTAATTTTCTCTTGTGTATACTTGCTAACGAGGTGGGATACGCCGTGACCAGAATCCTTGTTCTAGGTCTACACCAAGCTACACTTTGCTACATTTTCACTATGTATCGCGCCAGAGATGAGCTCGCCCCATTTTTCAATAATT
>JAANSM010003168.1:0-13435 GCA_036850725.1 Orchesella villosa | reverse complement strand
GGGAGGTTGAGCTGGCCTACGCATATGTTACATAGTATGCTAGCAATACTCTCGTATAAGCTCTCAAGTAGTATATCATTTCTTGTGCAGCAGCAGAAGCAAAGAAGCGGGCAACTGTCAACGGACGTTTCTTGCTAGCAAACCCATAAGTACATTTTCCTGCCGTGTTCTGTTCATTTCCTTCCTTCTCCTTCAGTTGCTGCAAGAAAATTGAAGAGAGGACAAAATTTCAGTTGTCAGTTGAAGTTCTCTAGGAAAACAGGAGCAAGTTTCTGGTTTATTAATGTGTTTATGTGTGTGTTTCAGTAAGAACAAAAAATTTTTTTCGGGTTTGTTGTTCGTTTAAGATGTAAGCCTTCAGTCTTGAAAATTGTGAAGTTACCTGCAACCTACAATTTTTTGTGTCAGATTTGGTCGATGATGACAGTGTCAGCACCATCGATCATCGATGTATTGTGAGTCGTGATTAATATCAACCTAAATTCTAGGAGTGAGTACTCCTCAATTTAAATAGTAAAGATGGGGGATGGGGACCGAAATCCTATCGATGCAGTGGCTCGGAGCCTGCAGAACGATATTTTTGGTCTGGGGAGAGCAACCGAACTCAACGTTCGGAGAAGTGTAACTCTAGTGGAAAGTCAGATTGCAAAAAATACAGAGGATATGGAGATTCACATCAAAGATATAAATGAAAGGCACAAGAAGAATATTGAAACAAAAATAAATCACTATGAAGCCCGAATTAAGGATATGGAGGAGCAGCTTCAAGAGCGAAGTAATAAAATTGACCAACTGAAGGGCCGCCTTGAAGAATCCCGTGCCGCCAAGAAGGAGGCGTTGGTAGAGCTCGAGCAGTGCCGCCAGCAGCATAAAGAACGTATAGAAGAACTTAAAGACTGTATTAATGAAAGTAAGGAAAAGTTGACCCTACTAGAAAAAGAACGAGAACGAAGGAAGTCCGAAGTCTGTGAATTGAGTAATATTCAAGTAATGCTGGATGAAACTAAAGAAGCAAAGAAAAAGTTGGAAGACAAAGTTGTGGAACTTGAAAACGAGTTGACTGACAATGGATTTAAATTAAACCAACTAGAAGCCGAAAAGCAACGCTTGGAAACAAGAATGGAGTCCTTTGAAACGCAGGTACAGTAAGCTGTTTTTTATTATCGTAGTTGTAATAACTGGAAAGCATATTTGGCACATTGAAAACTGCAGTCATTACGTAGTCGAAGTGACGACATTCCTTTTGTATTATGACGGCAGTAAGTAAGGATGATGGGCGAACGGAACATTAGAACTGAACCCGTTTGTTTTCATTTCAATATACGATACACTGGCAACTGGGCAAGGGTCAAATTCGATACGGATAATCATATTAATTATCACATAGCTAGAAATTATTAACCAATAGGAGACAATGTCATGAATGTCTTGTCAAACCCTCAAGGATCAATGTGAGGGTACAAGTTTCAAGCACTTCAAAACTTAACGGCTTTATATGAAGTTGCAGAAGACAGCATTTAAAAAGTATTGTTAAGGACAAGGGAGCTCCCACAGTCTCAAAAGATATGACTACGACAAAGACTAGTGTCAGTTTATTTAACTTAAGCTAGTCGAATTATTTGTTATATATTCTGATCAAATTTGAATGAGAACCCATGCCGGTTTAACAGCATGTAAGGTAGAGAGTTTCTACTAATTTTCGGTCTATCTACAAATGGATTCGCAAATCTTGACACTTGAAGAGGTGACAGTTCAGTAGGTCAGGGCATTGGAATTCTTCATGAGAGGCCATATGCCTAGGGAAAATTAGATTTATACTAACTATAACATTCATATCTTGGATTATTCAATCACTCTTGGAGCATTGAGTCCTAGTCCTGTTATTTCTGTGTCCACGCATGAACATCACAAACAGGCAGTTGCATTTTTTCCCAAATAACGGTGACCGTTTGGTATATTATGTTCATTATTGATTGTGACAACATTCGTAATATTTCCTATATTTTCAATACTGCAAGAAAATACAGCATCCCTTGCAAAACTCTCTTGAGTCAGTCATCATTATACTATCTCTGGAAGCCGAGACTTTCGTTCCGACAAATGGGTTAAATAGTAACTTTAAATTAAAATGCATAGACGATCGTTTGTTATATAGGATTAGGGACACAGTCAGCTATTCACAGTCTTACATATTCTGAGTATTTCAATACTTCCCTAACTAATTCGATTTTTTAATTTTAATACAGAATCAATTGCTGACTTCAGAGCTAGATAAAATTATGGAGACTAGCAAGAACAAGGTTGAGACCGAGGACTCAGTCCGTAAGGTTCTGGAGGATCAACTTGAAAAAATTCAGAAAGACTGGGATGCGACCAAAAAGTTGCTATACTTAGAGGAAGTGCGCACTAAGGATTTGGAAAAGCAAGTGAGCGAGCTTCATAAAAACAATGGGTTGCTAAAGGTGGACGTTCGGATTGAAACCAGGAACAAGAATGACTTACAAGTTGCTTTGGATAAGGAGAGGCAGAAAAATCAATCGTTGTTGGAAAAAATTGGCACATCTGACAAGGATACGTGTACCCTTGGATCGAAGCTATCGTCATTAGAGTTTGAACTGCAGCTACTGAAGAAGGAATTGGAAGCTAAGGCCCAAAATATTATTAATTTATCAGCAGCCCATGAACTCTTAACTGAACAAAAACTCCAACTTAAGAATGAAAATGTCACTTTGAAAAACGAGCTTGCAATATTTCAATTAAAGGCCCAGGAGAACCAGCACCTAAGTCAGGTTATCTTGGATAAGGATACTATTATTCAAGAAAAGGAGAACTTAATCGACATGAAAAATAGAGAAGTAAAAAAATTAAAGAATAACAATGAGGATCTTAAAAACGTGTTGAAGGTGTTGGATGAGCAACAGCAAGAGTTTACAGTTCAGCTGGAGAAACAGTTATCATCGGCAAAGGAATTAGAACATGTAAACCAAATTCTACAAAAGGAGAACAATGACTTAAGAGAGCAGCTCACCTTGTGTCGCAGGGAACTAAATGAGTCCAAAAGCTTGAAAGCCTTCACCGAACAACGTCTTAAAACAACTGAAACAGAAAATCAATCAATTGAGCTAAGAGTTCAACACCAGCTAAGCTTTCTGACCTCAAACAATGAGGAGCTGGCTAATTGTAATGCATCTCTCACAAACAGGATGAACAAGGCGGAGGCTGAAAATGTCCAGCTAAATACAACCATAGCAGCCTACATCAAAGATAAGGAGCAATTAGCAACTGAGACAAAACAGCTTACGAATATTGTCATACAAATTAAGGAGGAGAACATTACTTTGAAGTCGGCTCTTAAAGAGACACTTGGAAAAGCTGAGACATTTAAAGAAGACTATGAAAAATGTCAAGAAATATGTCGTATCCAAGAGCAGGAGATGACTCGAATGAAAGTACAGCTGAGTACCAAAGTTGATCAGCAAGAGAAGCTGATTGACTACTTGCGAGAGCAGCTGGAGAAACATGAGAAGAAGAAGAAGAAAGGAATCTTATTCACTCCAAAGAGACAAGAGAAGGAAACGTTTACGCCGTCCAAAACTGGAACTCCGTTAACCAAACCAGTCGTTAATTCCGTCAGAGGTAAAGTTACAACTCCATTATGCTTGGAACAGGAAACTTTAGTTGTACAAATGTTGGAGGACAAACGAGCTCATTTACGAAATCATTTAGAAAATTTGACGAGTGCCAAGTGCACCCCGGTGTCGAGGAAAACTCCCACGCTCCCCCCTCCTAAAAAGGAAGAGTGTGTGCTTCTGCAAGAAAAATGTAAAACTATTGGTGCCGGCTACAAAAAATCTGACGATGGAAAAATGCATAAGTAAGTAAAATTATTTATTGAATTTATTATCAAATCTTGATTATGCTTTTTATTCTTCGTAAATGCAAAGTTGAACAGTTAGTAAATTCACATATGAGGGCCTCTCTGCAGTTTGGTAATCCCATGCAAACTTGAACATGAATTAAAGTAAAGTTTCGAATGTTTATGAAATTCAACAATTAAAGGTTTAGTGGAACGCGTTGCGAACGTACGGAGATGTGCATGGGTTGCCCCGAGCCAATTTATAGAGGAATGTCGAGTCTTTTATGCGAGGACTGCAACTTATCAACTCATCCTACCTGCGCTACGACTGTCGGTAAAAGTTGTGGAAAAGTCGAATCAGCTATTTCAGACATTGAGCAATGTCGCAAGATGTTAAGTTGCAGCAGTGAGGACCAACTTGTTAAAGGAAGTGTTAATATAAGAACGTAAGTTGATATTATAACATAATACAACGTAAATGTCAAGCACAAAATGTTAACAGGATGAAAACTTATAAATAGGATATTTTATGAGGTTTTTATGCTCTGTAAAATTGAATTTTTATTTTGTTTCTAGTAATTCAATGGCCGAAGCAGGTCTCAGACATCTCAAAATAAAGAATTGTACGTTGATGGTGTACACATCTGATAGTTTCGCAGGAGCTCCCTTGGAGTCATTCCCATTAAATGAGGAGACCACGGTGATTGTTTAGATTTAATTTATAAGCTATTTCAATGGTGCATTATTGTGTAAATACACTTTTTAAACTCATTAAATCAAACGCTGTTTTTTGGAAATTGTCTTCCAGATCTACTTCTCCCCTCCGGACGTGGATAATATGAAAAAATCATCTAAAAAGGAACGTGCATGCACGATGAAGCTTGAAGTTGTGGGTCTAGATCATAAACCTAAGTTTATGTATATGTTCCATCAGGAGAGAAACGAAATGAGGTACTGGATACGGGGTATAGAAAGAAATAAGAAGATGCGAGATATGACACCCCCAGTGGCATTTAATCTCAGCTCAAGTGACGAGGAGAAGGAGAATCGAGTGTCTAGATTTTCTGAGAAACTTTTGTTTGATGATCGGCGTCAGAAGAAATTGTATGTAAATTCGATACACTGGCTAGAAGCTTCGAAGGCGTATTTATTGGGCTGTGACGACGGCTTATATTCTCTAAAACAAATTGGTGGAAATCCCGTAAAAATCGAGGGTCCTCAGGCCATTTATCAAATTGACATATTACATGGCGTAAAGTACGCCGTCTTCATCGAAGGTATGCGGTGACTGTGTTAATTTATACTTGCCCTTTCAATGTTGGGTTTCCATGCAATTTGGATGCATGAACATGTTAGTACCTTTCGTTAATGACTTTATATAACTTTGCAGGTCCGTTGCGTACGTTAACAACAGTCTATCTGGGCCTATTAAAAACCTGTGCTGAGGCAGCTGAGTGTTCCAACCCGAAATTTACTTCGGAAGTAGTACCACGTACAAAAGATTGCTATCTTTTGGCAACACGAAGTAAGTCGTCTAAGGATACTTTTGTTGCTGCAGCAAGTAAGACTAGTCTGCTTCTCTGCAGCTGGACGGAAGCCGGACTGGCACTGGTTAGACAGGAAATAATGAAGGAGTGTATAACAGCTCTTTTAATGACTGAACATTCTGTTTTATGCGGTAATCAGACAGTGCTTGAAATTGATACTAAAACATTTCAAGTTGAGGGTACGTATAACACAGCCATTTTTTCAATAATACTAGGTTTTGTGAATAAGTACATTATGAAATGTTTTGTGCTTAGATTTCTTGGACATGACTGATGAATCTATTTATTATGTCCAAATCGTTAATGAATCCCATGGAAGCTACCCTGTAGCGATACTTGATGTGACCCAAAGTCGTGGTCCTGAAGCGGATGAAAACGAATTCTTGATTTGCTTTCAAGATATTGGAATATTTGTTGACAGCTTTGGACGACGCAGTAGAGCTGAAGACGTCTTATGGTCCCGTGTACCACTTTCATTTGGTAATACTTCAGAATGAAGTTTTACATTTGTTACACTGGTTTTGTTAAGACATCCATAATAATTTTTTGGAGTGGTTTTTTTCATAGAGTATCGTCATCCATATCTCTACATATTCCATTTCGAGTCTGTGGAAGTTCAGTTGTTGAATGAGAAGAGCTACACTAGGGAACCAGTAGTTACACGAGTTGTATCCAAGGTCGGTGACAAAAGCACGACCAAGAAAGTGGCGAAGTATCGAAAATACTTACCAGAAGTTCACCTTAACCCCGTTACATCTAAGTCGTCCCCCACATATGTTGGGAAAGGAAGTTCTGAGAAAGGAGTTGTGTATTATTTAAATGGAGTTCATTCATCCAAGGTATGTTGGCGTGCTTCATTTAATACTCTAAAGAGATGTAAGAAAACAAAGTTTTGATTTGCTCCTTGGTTTTTTAATTACAGATGATAGAGCTTTCTTCATCGTTTTCTACTTAATTCAAAGCATGAAAACTCACCATACCGCCTGTAATCATCTGCTAAAAGATTCTACCCAAAAACTATAAGTATTCCCTGTAGGCACGAAGTCTACTATTGCTAAGGTCTTGGCCAAGGATTGAATTAATCGTAAGCTAGCTATAAATTGGTATTAATTGGTATTGGCGAAAACTATTATTCGTGTTTCAAACCTAACTCTTCTGGAGAACATGAGTTTAATAATTTTTTAGCTAACCAATTTTGTACAACGATGTCGTTGTGTGTATTATATATATGTGCTATTTAAAAGTATTGTTAATACATCAGTCGAAAATGTTTTATATGTTAATTCATCATCAAATTGTTAATACTGCAGTCGAAAGTGTTCGATGTAATTCTCCACCTAATGTTAATAATTATTAATCAGATTTTGTTATGAATAGTTAGTTATTCATTTGTTATGATGTGTAACGTACATTGTATTCGCTATTTGTGAGCAATTTTGGCAGACCCCTCCTAGCACTGTGAGAGGTACACTTGAGTGTACTGTTGTTAATCTGTATTATTAACTACATGTTTTATTAAACTTACTTATTTAAACCTTATTTAAAAGCTATGCTGTATATTTAGCATCATATTACATATCATAACAACCTGTAATTTTTTAAATGAGTACTGATGGGAAGTGTGGCTAAAAAAGATATCACTGACAACTTTGTAGTTCTAAGTTGTAATTAATAAGAACACATAATGCATACACTGAATTGGTAATCATAATAATACAAATTCGCATATACTACATATCATACGCAAGGGGGTATGCGTATATTATTCATTGTTTCCAGATATACCTTACCGTTGTTCTCCAGGCTGCTGGACAGAATAGTATTAGATAGTTTCTCTTCTGGTTGTCACGGAGTCGGTGTGTAGCGGGAATCTTGTTATGAAACACCATAAACAATCATTGCAAAATAGGTAATCGTGTCATTGTCATAAAGTTTTACTTTCCGGGTGCTATATTCATTTGATTAGAAAGTAGCATACAAATTCAAGCCTTTGTTGGACCTCTTTGTTTCACAAGTTATGATAACGTAGTGGTAAACCCCATTATAATATATAATTCCATCCATGAACAGAATAATATTAAGTAACGAATAAAATCTTAAGTTTTGAATTGTCCTATATAATGTCGATGCCCTTTAGCTGTTGGCTACCTCGAACATCGAAGGATTACCTGTCTGTGATATGCTTTTTAATAAGAAGTAATTTGTCGTTTCGGGTGAAGTGCGTAATTGATTAGACGGAGATTACATACAGATTCAAAGTCGGATGAATAAAAATCAGTAGCTGTTAGTATTATCAATGTTAACCTTTAGCAATTATTGGTTTTTTAATGGAGAAAAGCCTTGCCTTCATCAAAGTTCAAAGCGTCACACCTTAAACTGGTCATGGTACTACGGACTTATTCAATAGTTGAATAGAAGACAAAAATACCTTTCTACTTAAAATATACCTAACAACTGGTTAGCTTAAACGAAACTTGCATTTTTCTAGCTTATATAAGTCAGTGGCGCAGTGAGGGTGTGGGTTGTACGTTGTACATCTTGAAGGGAAACTGATAAACTCCTGAACGTAAGATTAAGTTCTACAACTCAGCATTTACTGGCTACAACCACTCGTCCGCTTTGAACTCCAATTAAGACAATCCTTAAAGCTTTCATACTCTATCAGACGGCAAGATGAAGTGGCTGAGGAGCTTGTGGCTAAAAAATCTCCAGTTCTCACGCAGTCTTCACGTGGATAGTATGAAATCCTGTTATGATTACGATTACGCAAGGGTAAGTAAGTATTATGTATAAGTCTGGTGTACGAAAAAGTAAAGAGCTTTCTGTTTTCTGCATGCAAAAAGCTGTTTTGTCTTACAGACACTGGTTGATAAACAGTCATTTAACAGGCCATATCAGACACAGGAGAGGAGACCCATAACCATAATCTTATTCCTTGTTCTTTTGCATGTTTTTGCAAGACATATAAAACATTGCATCATATTTTCAGCTGGATAAATGAGCATCGAATCTATGCCATAGACTATGGAGTTTAAGTTGGCATGCAGTTCTCATAACAACAAGAAAGCTATTTCATCAGACGTGCTGGAAAAAAATTTCGCCGGATTCATTTCTGTGACCTTTCGTTAGGCTTATGTTAATTTGTAGCTGGTAATACAAAAATTGCTCTTAAACATTAGTCTTATGCATTGTCGTTTCTCAACAACCGATTTGATTCACCTTTTGTCACAACTTAAAACTTTCGGATTCTGATAGCATGATGTCATACCTATATCGTGTTCGTATAAATTAATGATATTCTAACTCAGGTTTCTAACAGTTGACAATGTTCTACTATTAAAGTATGCAATCGTAATTGAAGGAATGTGATGGCATTTCAGCTTTCATTTGTCAAATCAGGCAATATTTTATAGTAGCAGATCTAACGATTGTCAATTGTAATGAAACACAGCGTTAATCATTCTTGTTTTTAAATTATGCTGCTTATGTGGCTTTAAAAATGCCAAACATGAATAAATTCTAAATATGGTCTAATGTGATTTATGTCAATTCATACGCTTAAAATTCAACCCAAGCTATAAATGCAAGCAAGATATACTTACTGCCGTTTCTAAATGTGTTTTTTTTATTTGTATCAAGTCTGCACAACAAGCTATAGTGTAAATAACTAGAATCTATTAAAATGACATGATACTTTAAAATAACAACCCTGAGCTCCGACAATTTCAATGTTATTAAGTCAAAATGTTTTCAATCTTATAGCGTTTGTATTGGAGAATGAATAAATATTATGGATTCACTACTTCAATTACGGAAAAAATGAAGGTCATGTAAAATCCCACATTTTTACATTAATAATATATACCGTTTGCTAATACACGTTTTGCAACAGGGCAATGGGCTTAGATAAATAACTTTTGGCCTGCGGTTTGAGTAGTATGCTGTTTCATATCACATAAGTTGAAGTTGAGACTAAAGGTCTTTTATTTGGACCTCAAGATTACTGTGTAGGGGAAACGCAATTAATTAATTGGACTTCCTACAGCAGCTCAAAAGAGTAGCACGAAAACATTTCTAGACAAACAAATAACGTTATTATTCTTTTGCAACATCGTGTGGGCAAAAGCACTTAACAAATATTTGAGCTGCTATTGGTTGACTCCTGTTAAAAACAAGCATACTAAGCATCTGCATAATTTATTAGTGAGCGTGTAAAGTGGTAACATGCTGGCAGATTTGTTTATAATAATGTTGTAAACAATTTAAAAATTATAATGAGTTCAGAGATGTGTGTGTGTGGAGAGTAAAGTTGGCACAATTTAAGTTGATTGGCCATCCATCCTCATCATCATATTTTTTTATCAGTCATTCAATTGACATGTAAAATGGAGGCGTGTCTCTGACGACGCGCGACTATGTAGAAAACAGCTAGCTAATCTCCTGATGTAGCAAAAAGCACAATAATAACTATCTGATTATGTAATAACATCAGTAAAAAAATAAAATTTCAATCATCTCCATGAGAGAGAAGACATGGTATACGAAGGTTGAATATGACATGTCATGAAAGACCTTCCAAATATAATGAACACATTCCAGGAAAAATAGTCAAAAAAATTCACAACGCTTTACCAATAAATTCATGCAGTTATTGTTGCCTTATTCCTCAGTCAGCTCAACTTGAATATAGCATAAAAGAGAATCTCCAGCATGTCACATCAAACAGAGCTCTACGCATATCTCCATGAGAGAGAAGACATGGTATACGAAGGTTGAATATGACATGTCATGAAAGACCTTCCAAATATAATGAACACATTCCAGGAAAAACAGTCAAAAAAATCACAATGCTTTACCGATAAATTCATGCATTTATTGTTGCCTTATTCCTCAGCCAGTTCAAGTTGAATATAGCATAAAAGAGCATCTCCAGCATGTCACATCAAACAGAGCTCTACGCATTAGACTAGACTCATGAATAGAAAAATGAAATAATATACACATGAGGAGTCGTCTTGTTCAAAAAGCTTCATGAGATAAAAATGCATTAAAATGTCATCTTGATACTAAAAGCAAGAGTTCCTATTATTGACTTTTGAAACAATTACTTTATCTCTTACTACGTATGAGAACTGTGTCTGCAAAAAACATGATTACAGTTCATCTCCAGTTTTTTGAGCATTATTGTCATGGAAAACTACTGGCTCACAATGAATCGTAGAGAAAGCTTTTTGGGTTGCACACCAGCGTAAAGCATGACCCCCTATCTTGAACAAAGCCAACCAGTCAAGAAACATGTAATTGGCTTGTCATGAAATGAATGAGTTTCATCATCATCTTTCATTAAGTTGTAAAGTGTTTATGAGAAAAACCTGAAACGGGATAATAATAAGTAATATATATATAAGCCCATACGTAACATTAACAAGCTTCTTTTTCTATAGGCACGGTAATTACAATTTCCAGCCACATATGATGTTGATGTTATAAAGTGCATATAGAAAGGATAAGCATAAAGTAAAATGCAGACAGTTAACTGCTCAAATTCGTAGCAACGTCAAAGAAAGCTCTGTACCATCTCTCCATTTAATATGATATGCTTTTGGGTACATTACAGCTCTTAGTAAACAAGCTGCTAATCCGCATATATTGTTAATGTTGTCTTTCCTTCATAAGCTGAAAGGCTTTGCAACAAGAAACTAAGCTGAAAGGAGCAGAGACCTGTCATTAAAAGCTCTGAATAACTACTCCCATATGTAAATTGCTGTATAAGAAGGATGAATTGGCATTGGTTGAAGCAGAGGGTTGTGGTTTATATGTTCTGTGGGCCTGGCACGTTATACTTGACCACTATATGTAACTGTCATACATCAGATCAGAGGCATACGTTGAATGCATGTCTTCCAATATACAATGAGAACTTATTACCGTGCCGTATTTTAATGTATTGAACATTGGGTTTACAATGCTCTATGCAGTTTTTTCTGACGGATGCTTCAAGTATAAATGAAAAAGTGAGTGGTATTCTCCTTCCCCTTTCTTTCAGAGCCTTTCAGCTGTGATCACTGTTAAACGGTTGAGCGACCCAAGAGAGAAAAGATACATACAGAAATCTGTAAATTGGAACGGACCATTGCAACAAGGACATTGTCGAGACCCTGAGCAGAGGACTGGGACGAGGAGCAATAAGACACACTTTTCTAGTTTTTCATACTTGTTGAGAACAAGTTTCATTTCACCACGTTTCAACAGCTCCGTAAGGATTAGTTGGCAGCTACAACGCGGTTTCAATACAAGCACCAGAAATAGTTCGCAAGAGGACGAGACAAGAGAAAAAGTCGAGATGAATCAACAAAATCAAGCAAAGAATATTTGGAGGAAGGCTGAAGCCATTTGTTTTGACGTGGACTCCACTGTTATTCAAGATGAAGCTATTGACGAGCTCGCAAAGTATTGTGGAAAAGGCGACGAAGTCGAAGAATTGTAAGTTTCCTTTTTTTATTTCTCATTCCAGAAACTTTCATAATGACATTTCCCCATCGATTAAAATGCTCATTGTGCCGAAGCATTATCTTGGTGTCCGTTCATATTGCCAAATAGACGTTTATGGCAATATTACATAGCGTGGTAACAGCCAAACCAAATCGCTTTAGCGAACCATCAGAAGACATACTGATAAATTATGCAAAAGACAATCTTCATACACTAACCTTTGCCATTTCTCTGACTTGACATTAGCGAATATTGAGAACGCTTCTTTTTATTCATTCCGATCAGAGAGCTAATACTCGTATTGAGCTTTGATAGCGGGGTCTGCTCTGAGCTATTTCACTTATCTATTCAGCCGTCACAAGTAGCTTTGGGTGCTTCAGTATGGATGTCATAAAGCACAAAGTGTTTCGGTATAGTTTTTTTATTCAAGAGCGAGCAATAGTTGCAAAGTTGCCTTGAGGTAGGTACGTACGTATTCATATTCTGACGTTCAAATGTCAAGCCTTCTACGTGGACGTTTATAGAAGTATATATGACATTGGTATATGTACATAATATGTTATGTATCTATATGTTTATTGAACTCTGTTTAATTAACAAATCAAACGACTACATAATTTGAAATATCAGGGATTTATGTTAGGCAGTCATTGTACTTACCAAGTAGGGCATCATAAAATACCATGAATTTATTTATGTGAGGTTGTATTATTTGAAGAATTGGGTTTTTTATTATTTGTTCACTCTCTCCTATATGTAACGTGGTATGTATAAGTATTAAAGGGTTAACGTAAGCTGTAACCTATTTCTGAAATGCATATGGTCATGCTGCAGACTAGCTGCATTTATACACACGTAACTCCACAATATTGTAGGTGAATATAGTTGACAAATATAGAGCTATATGTGTATATACAAAAATGTAAGTATAAAAAAGGAAAGAAAGGTGCTGCTGAATAGAATTGTAGGTAAATCCCAAACTCTAATGATGTTTTAAGCTTTGTCGTCATTTTAAATCTACTAAATCCATTGCGTGGCATATTATTAAGAAGTTTTATCAAGAGTATAATTCATATGCATGGTATAAAACAGATGGGAAAACTGCGACGGAAGTAAAGAAGACGTTTAGCATTCTGAAGGAGTGTCTTTACAACGCCTAAAATTTGCATACCACATGTGAGAAGCACGTGCAGAAATGCGTGTAACAACTAAGTACTATGGTTAAATAAACTTTCAAGGATAACCCTTAAGATAGTTATTGTTAAGATAGGAAATGACATCAGATCTGATCACAATGACGTCTTCCTTTTCATAGCTTGTTTACCTCACACATGAACTATCATTATCATTAAGAACTAGCTCCTAAGTGAATGGCTAAAAGGCAAACAACAAGAGGTTTGTTGTCAAGCAAGAGAATTGTGAAAGGAATGCCTCAAGTTCAAGTTCAAAGTCCTGTTGGTGAGCAAGAACACACAGTGAGCAGGTCAAGCATTTAGCATTGTAATTTTGCATGCAATTCGCTGAAACAGGCGAAGCGACA
>JAANSM010003167.1:0-13435 GCA_036850725.1 Orchesella villosa | reverse complement strand
TTACTATTATTACTATTCCAAAAAAAGTTACTATTCTCAGAAATTACTATTATTACTATTCTTTAAAAAGTTACTATTCTCAGAAATTACTATTATTACTATTCTTTAAAAAGTTACTATTCTCAGAAATTACGATTATGAATATTCTCAAAAGAAACTATTATTTTTACCAAATTACTATTCTCATGAAGTTACTATTTTCGGAAGAAGTTAATATCCTTACAAAATTACCATTCTCCAAATGATTTACTCTTAAAAAGTTATTATTCTCAAAAAGTTACTAGCCTGAAGGGGCTACTATTCTGAAAAGTTCTATTTTCCGAAAATGTCTCTATACTCGATAATTTACTATTATTTTCATTATTCTCAAAAGTCACTAGTATTACTATTCTCGAAAAAGGTTTTTATCTTACGACTTAAGAATTGCCTCGTAAGAATGACCGGTTTAGCCACTTATACCGTACTATTCACAAACAAAATTACTATTCCAACAACTACGCTATAATCTTTACAGCTATTTTGATAGGCTGTTACTTTTATTACTACTATTCTCATAAAGTTATTAATAACTAGTAGTCAGAAATTGTCAACTGCACCAATATAGTATGCAAGTAATCAGGTTACCGATTAATACCAACTTGGGTGTACTATAATGTTACTAGATAAGGTTATCAATTTAAACAAGTAACATAATCGGTCAGAAAACAACATGGAATATTAAATGTCCTTTAATTTCTCAATTTCTTTAATAACGGCAGGTAACTATTCAATTTTGACATTTTAAAAACATGACGAATACGAATATCAATTACGTTCGATTATAGTACTTGAACTTTCCCGCAAAATGGCAAGAGTTTTTATATCTAATAACTTCCCTTTCAATTGGTGTTACCTTTTTAATTTAGCCTATAAAATAAGTTAGTCTATTAAATATCAGTTACAATTGAGTATATTTTAAATTGCCATTCAAAATTGGGTATTTCCAAACTCTACTCAGACATTTTTTTACTATTCAATTCACCATGATCAGACTTACTGCCTGGTAACGGTACACCGTAAAGGTGTCTTTTCAACATAGCAAACATTAAGAGCTTTATATTTTGAATAGTGTACATTAAAGTTATGCTTGTCAATTACTAATATTCAATCGGACATTTAAGTAATGATTTTTCGGTATAAATTCAGTATAAATAAATGAAAATCTTTTACCTTATAGTAAAGCACATAAGGAAATGCATGTGTAAAATGAGTGAAATGCAATTTAAGATATGCCAAAGATTTGATCGTGTTTTCGCTTTCTAACACACGCTACGGTAATGGTGAAATGCGGAAGCACAGTGCAGCCAATACTGCTCACAGCACTGACACCAATTTAATGTGGATGGGTTTGCCACACAATGCTAAGAATATTGGCGTCCAAGTTTGAAGACCATTTTTACAGTAATTAAGTAACTAAATAATGACATAACATTTTACACAAATTCTATTGTTAAATAATTAATACCTCCGCCTGTTACCACTACTATCAATACTTTGTATAATAAATATTAGCATTAATAGCACACAAATTGTAACTACTATTATTACGGTTCTTAGGATCGGCAACATTTCACGTTCCATTAAATCACTAATGTGTATAAAGGATTACCTATTAACTACGTCAGTAAAAATTAACTTAGTTTTAATCTTATTTAAATTATTAATAAGTGAATCAAAATGTAAATGAGAAATGGATGGTAATCTGATGTTGCAAAGCATGAGGTGTTTATAGAACAAAATAAAATAAATGAAATAAAAAAGCTTAGTCGAAGTTTTGGGTTATACCTATGGGCACGTGTTATTACATTAACTCAGTCGACCAATTCAAAAATATGTCGAAAACTTTGCAGTTACCACAATAATTTAAATAAATATTAACCAAATAAAGCAGTACGTGAAAATGTATCATAAGGATAAAAGTAAGATTTTGTATTCACTCTGAAAGTAGGTATTCCAACTATAGCTGTATTTCAACTTTTGAATTTAAAACAATCTAGTGTAAAATCTTGAAATAACTTAAAACCTACAACTGTACTGTTATGTTATAACACTTACACATACAATTATCCTAAAGCGCGTCTCGATAAAAATAATATAATCACCATTTACCTTGTACTATAATTACGAGAAAAATGTAATAATTTCTTATATTGAATTGGGTTAAATGAATTAGAATTGTATATCCAGAAATGCTATCTACTACTCCAGACGAGTTCTTGTGTTATAGGAATAAATGCAAACTAAAATTTGTTTCCATTAAGTGTTACATGTCTCAACAAGTATGAGGGGCTCAACGTGTGTTTTCATGAAATTAAGAAGCCATGTTTAGTCTATATTTACAAAATTAAACAACCTTGATAAGTTTATCTGAGATTTTTATTTTATAAACAAAATTTATAAACACTTTATACAAATTTACATAATTTTAAATTACACTTGTACTGTAATCTGTAATTTCCTATCAAAACATGTGAATGCATTATAGAGTTATTATAGTTGGCCTCATTCCACGCCTGCAAATTGAAGACTTGACATGTTTGTCAACAGATTGCTGGCTACAGAATTCTTTCTCGCAATGAGGACAAGAAAACTTTAGTTTTTCATGCACCATGCGGTTGTGCAGTGATAAACCGGGGCGATGTGAGAAGCTTTTGGGACAATTATTGCAGCTGTATCTACGTCTATCTGGATCACCCGCTGTATGCTTCGCTTGCTCCTGCCGTTTCGCATGACGAAGCTGAGCACGCACAGTGCGGTTTTCAGATTGGATCTGGACATGAGAAGAACGGAGCTGAGATACCAGATGCTCTGGGATTCGATTAGCTACGAACCCATTCACCAACCAGGGTCCACGGCAGGTGTGACAATTGAAAGGGAAATCTGGTTTCCTTACCCGATTGTTTCGTACATTGCGAAGCAATTCAAGTACACACAAGTAACACACAAAGTGTTTTTTCTGTGAGCACCCCCTATTGTACCAGACATATGGACGCTCCATCGTAGGAAGGCCTACACAAGGTCACTTCGTGGCAAATCCACAACCGAACTTTCCCCCGTCGAATAACTTTGGACCCAAGGCTCCTCATCCTGAGTCTTATCGTCAGAACTTTCAGTATCAGATCCAGAATTGCTTGTGGACTGATGCTGTGGAAAACCAGGAAAACTTTCCTCGTCCCAAATACTGGGATAATCGGAGTAATTCCCCGTGGAAGTAGACTCTTGTATGCCCGTCTCCACATGAGGCTGAATATTGGATGCAGTCAGGGAAAAATCCAGAATTGTGGCTTGTGCTCCCCGACCCTGACGGCCGTTTATCACCACACGGTTTGGTGATGGAGACGTGATCTCACGTTCATTCCTGCTGTACGAAAAACCTTCAATCACGGAAGGTTTGGCAGAAACAAGATTACGGATATCAACATCAGTCTTGGCCGGTGACGCTGTTAAAATCTCTCTTTGGCCTCCAGCATGAGCAAATGTGTCTCTCACGGGCAGTTTATCATCTGGAGCGGACATATCTGAACTTCCGCCAGCCAGAGCAACATCGTGGTTAGGGGACTCGACTTGGCAGCCGCTAAACCTCAAAAATGCCAAGGTCAGGTCAATGTCAGATAAAGGTGGACTAGTAACCAGCCCTGTAGACTGGCACCTGGAAACCAGCTCCATGAATTCAGCCGGGAATCTCAGAATCCTAGCAAATAAAAAGAATATGACATTTAACCAATTAAACATTTTGAAATAAATTGTTTGAGTAAAATTTAAATTTTTGTAATTTAAATATACAAGATTATTTTTTTCAGCTCTTACTTTCCCAATACAGCTGTATGTTGAGCCTCCATAGCGATTGTATATGTAGAAACAGGAGTATGTTCAAATATTGAGCAGGAGCAGCAATTAAATGTTATGCTTGCAATGGTCGAATATAAAAACAACTACGACCAGATGGCCAGTATTCCCGGTTTATATACCGGAAAAAATTATCAAAAATAAAAAACTTCCTATGAAAAAACCCTTTAAAACAAAGTCTATCATGAAAATATGAGTTTAACGAGAGGCGGCTTGTATTAACACCCACAAAAAACAAGAACCACCTGAAAATGAACTTGTAGGATATTTTGGAGACAAACAGTCTACCCAAAAGATGAACTTTTGTCAAGCCGACGAATTTTAGGCGACAAACAGTCTATTTAAAAATAAACCTCTAAAAGACCGACAGGTCCCTCTTTTCAACGGATGGACTTTAAGGGTACTTATACCCAAGAGACGGCAACTTCATGAGGGTTATAATCGGCATGAAAAAGGGTTTTCTTTGTAACTAACGTAATCTTAAAATAACTAAAAATAAAAAACAAAAAATAAAAATCGGGAGATATGTTACCGCTGTATTCATGTGTGCTGTAAGTAAGCTAAGGATATAAGGAGAATAAAATAAGGAAATGTATGTATACTTTATAATCGTAAGATGCGTGAATACTTATAGGTATTCCAGCACTAATACTTATATATATATATGTATAATACAATGTTGTCAGTTCTAATATAATGATATGATCTTATGTTATTACAAGTAAGTCCTGTGCGACTGTAAGTATGTATGTATCGAGGAGTATCAAAACTCCCGTTGTCTGAGAAGGAGACAACATTCTTTAGGAGAAGCTCCCTGGGCTTCCTCCTCTCTTCTCTCCACTTTTCACACCTTTTACTACGTAATAAATACACACTCTCTCTCTTTTACTCTTTGACTTTGGCCTTTAGCCGCTCGCCCGCTCTCATTTATTCTCTCATACCATAACCGCATACTCTCCCATCGGGACCGGTGACACTAGGAATGGAATACTTACCTCAATGTTTGGTCTATTTTTGATATCAGCTTATTTTTTACATTATACTTTAAAAATTGCATGAACCTTAACCTAAACAGTTTTTTGATATTTTAGGTAGGAACTGCGCTCATAATATTTACCGATTGAGCTGACCATAAACCAATTCATCGCTTGCAATGGATATATATTGATTGGTTTTAGGTTAAAAACTTGCTAACATATTTTAATTTGAAATCGTTGATTTTTAAACTGTCGCTCATTCCAAATAAATAATCGGCTATCCTTCTGTACAAAATATTAGGTGGATTTGGTACCCAAAGTAGGATAGTTTGGCGCCACATGGACATTTGCAGACAAGAAAACTGGTAAAGTTTGAAGTTCTGAGGAATGAATTTTATTATTCAAGATTTTATATTCAAGAAATGCTTCGTTTCTTATAGCATGGTTGAGAATTCCGATAAATTTATACATAAAAATACTATAGTTATAGACAGTAAAACCCAAACCAAGACGTAAAGGAATAAAATAAATGGTTCCAAAGTATTTTCAGGTACAATATTTTTTTTTACTGAAGTAACATATTTTGGAAGGGAATTTGCTTCTTGTTGTAACTCACGTAGAAAATATCATTGAGATTTCTGTCAAGCAAAAAGTGATTATTTATTTACTATACTTGACAGTTTTGCTTGAAGGTATAATGCTTGCAGAATGTGCCAAGAGCTGTTTAGAAAATTGGCGTAGTTTAAATTACCAAGTTTTAGATAATTCAAATACAGGACGATTGGCTATAAGTCATGAGAAACTCTCTCCGGGAATTAGATTGGACCAGCAAACTAGGTATACTGAAAATGGGGCGGAGTATTTTAATTTGCAAATGTAGATAAATGGATTGAGAAGGAATAAGAGTCGACAACTTGTGCGGAAGGTGCAAATTGAGAGGGAGGTGCTGAGAACGAATCCTCAAAGAGCTATTGATGCTTTATTGAGAAGCTTATATGAAAATTGTGCTGTACACGTGAAGAGGTATGGTTACCCAAAGGAATTTGATGAGAATCAACCTGGTCCTTCTAATAGGTATCCTCATGATGAACTAAGATTCTAGAAATGATATATGAAATAACCGAAATGAAGCCAACATTAACTTACTACTTATTGTTAAAATCAATAAATATTCTTGAAAATATTGATCAAATTAAAAAATTTCACAACAAAATTTTGTTAGAATACAATTTGTAAGTTGTAAACATTTCATCTTGTAATTCGTCTGCAAGAAAACCATATTTAAATGAAAAATAATCAATAAATTATTCTCTAAACATGAATATTTAACAAGTGCTTTCAAGTTTTATATGTCATTTATTGATTTGTGTTACCACAATTTTCATTATACAAAGAGTCGTATGAATTCTTTACGTAGAATATACCCAAATGTATGAAAAACTGGACGTAATTTTTTTCATTTTCCGAGTAAATGCAAACAAATAACAAGGTTGAACTCTGAACTTTCATTTCATCGTATCCTTTTTCGTTCGGTCCTACGTAGATGACGATACGTTGTATAGCATTTCAGTGTAAATAGTTTTGGCCTTGTTGGTCACACATTTTCACTCGACAACAAGTTCATTTATAAACTTTCATGGAGACGATGAGTTCTGAGTAGTCTTGATGCTCTTTCAACCTTTCCTGGTAATCTTTAAACTGCTTGTGGGTGCTCGTTTGTATGAATGTATGTATTTCTTGGAAACGTTGATGCTCATTGACGCAGAAAACTTTCATAAATACTCCTTCTTCTTTCATGTAACAGCTTTTTCATTAATGACATTACAAAAACATAGTACCTTCCTTTGAATAAATGGATTTTGTAGCAAGTTGAATTGAAAACTACGACGAATACCTAAAACATGGACCAAAACAAGGGCAAGGGGCACCAGAGTTTACTTGGTAAAGGGTTAAAATCCTGACAAAATATACATTTTCCAAGTAAAAAGTAAAACTATCTACTTACATAGAAATTCTTTTTAAAGATTTTATTATAAATACATTTGGTAAATTTCAATGAGATTTTTTAAGTTCAATCGTGAAAAATTCCTTATTGCAAAATTGTCATTCCACAATAACAACTTTTGAATGGATTTTTTCTATATCAATATTTCAATATCTTTGATAAGAAAATGAGTTCATATTCTGCGAAATCAAACAAGAAGGTTCAACCAATCTGCCAATGAATTGGCCACTCCAGTATAAAAGGCGTCATGTATTCCTAACAACAGTTCATATTAAGTTACAAGATTCCTTGATAGAACTTAATTTTTTAAGCCAGTCTTTCTTAACCTTCATGGCATTAAAATACTCATTGTCAATATGAAATTGAATTCTGGGGTAAAGTGCGCCCATTCCGCACTAGCAGTCCTAGTACTTCTAACATTACAAGTAGTTGCTCAAAGTGAGGATACATTTGATGGGCTAATGCCATACAGAACCACAAACGGTAACAAATTTAAGCTACAGAAAAATATATAAAATTAATTTTCGATTCAATTTAAAAATTATAAAATTTATTTCCCAAGGTTCGATTTGCGTTACCCCTTGCAGCCAGAGGGGTTGGGACTTCAACTGGTGTTACACTCGAGAGAAACCTTCCGGTTGGACAGACGATTGTAAGAGTTGCTAATCTATGAGATACCAAAAAAAATTCTTACACTTTACACACATTTAGTTAGTAAAAACTGCTATAAATTTTGTATGAATTCCAAAGATGGAGGTTGGGGTCACTGTTCTCCAGGACCTGGAGTGACCTACAAGGGTCAACCATGCCAAAATTCCTGTGAAAAATATGGAGGGTATTACTGGTGCTATGTCGACCAAGCGCACCATGGCTGGGACTACTGTGGCCCAACCACAGAAACGCAATCGGTTCCAGTTGTCATCCAACACAAGACGATTGACGGGGAACAATGTGTTTCTGCATGCGATTACCTTGGAGAATCTTACGGTTGGTGCTACAAAGCGGGTGGCTCATGGAACAAATGCAGCCCCAAACCTTATCGCGATATCAACGGAGAACGTTGCTCAAACACTTGTGACTACCGCGGGGAAACTTATACCTGGTGCTATTTGGTAAAGGGTGGCTGGGGGAAATGTGGACAACAAACTGTGTCTTCAGATACGCAGTATACTTTCATCGGGTCGAAATGTTTGACTCCCTGCGTAATGGATGCAAATGGGGACGGAAAGAACAGATGTTATGACGCTACAAAAGAAAAACGAGAATGTTCTCGGGTCGCTGGTTTAGCAACAAATAACTTGAAATGCTTTTCAGAATGTGATTACAGAGGTGGCAACGGCCCACCAACTGCCTATAATTGGTGTTGGACATCAGCAGATACAAGTTCACAATGGTCCACTTGCTCAAATGTTGAAACGGATCCTGCAGAACTTAATGTTCACCGGAGATCTCCTTCAAGGAAGAAGGTTTACTTTCCAAAAAGTAGGATTCCCTTGAACTTAACGAGAAGTGGGAATCGAGATAATATAGTTTTGCATAGGGATGATCAAGGAAACCGCCGTGTTCTTTTTGTTGAAAGGTTAGATCGAGAGGGAAATAATGCGCCATATCCCATTCGAAATAGTGAGCATCTACAACAATGTGCGATGGAATGTTTAAGAAATTGGCAGGACAGAAGCTACTTTTTATTGGAGGATGCGAACACAGGGACATTGGCAAGTGGTGGGACGACCAGCTCTGGTATTAGGCTGGATCAGCAAAGCAGGTATACTCAGAACGGAGTGGAATATTTGAATTTGCAGATGCAAGTAAATGGGTTGAGAAGAAATAAGAGGGGACAGTCGACAACTATTGGGGAAGTGCAAATACAAAGGGATGTGGCGAGGCAGAATCCTCAACGCGTTATTGACGCTTTGTTGAGAAGCATTTATGAATTGTATGGAGTTCACGTGAGGAGGTTTGAGTATCCATGGGATTATGATGAGAATCAGCCTGGACCATCAAAGAAAAATCCTTATGATCATGATGAACTTGGATTCTAGTAATTTACCAGTGACCAACAAAAAAAGAGGTCGAAATATTCGATTTTGAATTACAATTCTGTGCGAGGTTTGCAATCATTAAACACTAAATATATGCCTAAATTTATTAAAAAACAATTAAACCCAATGTATTTTTGCTGAATTTATCGTTTCTTGCACAATTTTTTAACTGTTCCTCATCACCTTACAGCACCTCAAATTTATTTGTAATAATACTGTGTATATTAAAGGAATCTGTATACATTTTCGGGTGCAAAATAAATATAAAAACGAAAGAAGGAATCGAGGTAACATTTATTACATTATTCCTAATTCTGTAGACAACTTTTATTCACGTTTTGGTAAATTGGGCTTCCCACACGCACAGTTATGCAATCACCACAATTGAACTCAAAACGGGGTAAAAGTACCATTAAGAAATTAAATTAGCGGCATTCTCAACTGCAGATCTAACGAAAATCGTCTTATACTCTAGGTTTCAATTTACCCGCACCCCTTGCTGTTTTCTCAAATAACATGGAATAAATTGTTGACATAAACCATATAAATGATTCATATTCATCACTTTTACGTAGTAAAATCTGGATTCTGTGGAAAATTTGTGGGAAGTTTTTTCTTCTTTTCGTCTTCGTGATAGAAAAAAATCTAAACATTCTGGTAAAATTGCACATTCTCATGAACATTTACATCTTATGGTTCATAAACACAGTTCTGATGAAAAGTTTTTTTCCGGAAAAAAGGCGTAGTTGTTTGCAATGATTTATTAAGTTTTCCAAAAAAGCTCCAAGCATACCTGTAAAGCTAAAATGTTCTGAAAATAGATTATTTAATGTTTACATACATTTATTTCGAAAAAATACAGAATTTACATGTAATGAATTCTGATTCACGTAAGGTTTTTCTGATAAAAAATTTGTTAACGATTGTTTTCATGTGGTGTTTCGGAATATTCACAATATCTTAATGTAATTGAATTCACACGGTTAGCTACCTCCTTAGACGCCAACTAGTGAAAATGCATAATTTACTCAATAAGTTTACATCATGAACATCCAATAGAGAAACCTTTCCTCGTATTTTTTGCTAGTCCAATGTTTCATAGCGATTACTATCTACATATTCGGATACGAACAAAGAAATTTAAATTATCATTACTTGTATATGTTATTAGCATTTACAAAACTTGGAAACGGATTTGAAGAACTATTACAACAAGTATGATAAATATTTTTAAACTAAGCTAATATAAGTAGCAGCCCAAAGATAGTAACTACTTAAGCAAAGATGCAAGAAAGAGATCCATCCAGTTTTTATTGAACCTATGCGCAAATTCCATTCAGCAATCACCTTTTGAAAACTACAAGAAACCAATTACATAAGCAGTAATAGCTGAATCGTCATATCTATGGAACAATAAATGCATCGTAGAGAAGTAAGCTCCTCCAAAAAATTACTTCCACCCAGCCTAATTCTGATGGGTAGGCAGGACCTAACAAATTTTTGATACCATTTGTCTTCAAGTTGTTTCTCACGGGTGACTTTGAAACAACTTGAAAATGGTCGACGTCGTTTGAGATCATCAACAATTCTCTTTGTTTGTTTATAAACCGATACCATTCCACCACCAACAGAAACCATCAAGTATAATACGCAGTTAAATCCAACTACTGAGAACCATGCTAATTCCAAAGCATTTTTCATAGTCCAATCCATCTGGATAAGTACTGTGAATGTGACAGACATGCAGAAAATCAGTAGGATGGTTACAACTAGGAATGCTCTGTCCACAATTTGATTATAGAGTAGCCCCAAAACTTGTATTTCCCTGTATAAATTCCCGATGGACTTTGCCACAGCGTGTTTCTTGTTAGAAATCTTCCCAAATCTTAAAGCAATATAGCAAACAAAATGCGTTATAAATTATATCTTTAGCTGATCTAAAGAGTGAAGATTAGTTACGTACATTTCAATGATCCAGTTCAGTTTCAAAATGAATAAGGTTTGGATGCCAGCCGAGCCAAAGGCGAATGTGGAGAAACTTTTAGCCCAAACATAATAGTTCACAGTAAGGACCACACATTTTCCCAGTAACATTCCAAATTGAAGTAACATTGACTCAGAATTCCGAAAAATGAACACACATTCTGGAATTGCCCACCAAGCTAAAATGGTGTTTCTACATGGTTTGGTCCAATGAAATCCAAAAACAAAGATAGCCGGAGTGAGATTTAGGGAAACGTACAAAATCCAAGCATAAAGCATATAAATTGCTTCACGAAAATTTACGATTTTTATGCTCTCTTTTGCCATTTTCTTGTCGTCGTGCTTGCCTGCAAATTGATACAGTCCGTTAATGTACAGTTCCATAGGTTCTGCTTCATTTTTACAAACCAATTGATATGCAATTGTCATTGGGATGGCTACTACGACATAACCCGCAAGTAGTAAGGAAAACATTTCCATGTTCCTTTCTTCCTTTCTTGTTAGAATATAGTGATGCAGAATTTGAATGATGATTAGTCCATTTGTGAAGATACACAAGTTCGATGTCCATTTGACTTTCGAGAGTTTCTCTGAAGTTACTAGAGAAACCTTTTTATTTTCTGGGTTCCAGGTTATGCCAACAGTTTGATAAAACGTGGACAGGCAATAAATTCTTGAAAACAGCGTTTCTATATTCATAAACTTATCCATTATAAAATTATAAATGTTTCCGGAGAACAGATTATGATCCCGTTACAGAAGTTTAATGCCAACTAAGCCGTTGTAAAAAGTAGGGTCTACGGTGAATTACAAACCTCAGAGTCAAAATGGCTCTGAATGAAATTTAAAACGACCAACCTTCAAGGAACAGTGTATAGAGAATGTCTCCTTTTTTATCTAAATATCTCGTTCGACTACTTATTTCAACTTTTCAAAAAATCCGAAATCCCTAGAAATGTCCAAAACCGACATTAAACAGACAGGCATTTAAAATGGACATCCAGTCAGTTTTAAACTAAACTTGGACAAATTTGAGTGTTTAATGACAATGATTGACAAATAAAAACTGGTCTATCAGATTGGTAGGAAAGTGTCAGGTAACTGGAAAAGTATCAGGTCAGTCACATAGTGAAATGTTTTATAAGCTTATTAAATTTTTCGTTTCGGACTATGGGTTTACAAAAATTAGACGGGTTTCATGTCTGACGCAAGATTGATAGCATTTTGCAATCGCAATGAAATTGATTTCAATGAGCAACAACTGGGCTACAAAAGTGTTAGACAACTGCAAAAGTGTTAGAGTATCCACACAATGTTTAAAATGCTTATGATTTTGTAGTCTTATGAAATGATCAAGTGTGGTTGTCACAGTCAATTGTAGGCATATTTTGAAGTTAATATTATTAAAAAGTACCTCTGTTAATTGCTTTCTACGTGTTGGTAAACGGAAGGGAATCTGATACACGACATTCAGTTTAATAGGGGATACAACTGCATTACAACGTTATTTTGGCGATATGGGTATTGTCGGGCTCGAACTTAAGCTTTACAAGGTTCCTTGCCACAGAAGCCAATGAGTAGAATGAACTAGGAATAGAATTTAGTTGGATAGTCAAATAGGAACACTAATTGATAAACTCGGCTTTAGGAGGAGCCCAAATATTAAAAACATAATCTCGATACCAGTGTTCATTCTTTCCGAGTTTTTACAGAGCGGTTACTAAATTACGTTGAATAATGTATACGCTGTACCAACAAAAAACTGCTGTATATTATGCAATTCCTCCCGAATTGATTTCATGCTGAATAATTCAATCACTTGAACAATAGATTTTCTCATTTATTCTATTTTCGTACTATATAACATTACATAGGCATAGCGAAATTTGAATAAGCTGATAATTATTGTTCGTGTTTATTAGTATTTTTGCCACCCTGACATTATTAGTTTATCCTCATTTGCACTTTTTTGTCAAGCTGCAGGTAAAACGTTCAATTATATTTTGGTACACGCATGTTCTGTATAAACCTGCACCAAGTACATGTATGAGTGTTTTTACACTATCAGTAGTTTTTGGAAAAAATATAGTTGCAAAATTGCATTAAAAATAAAATTAGACCAGGTCTTAGACCATTTGCTGGTTGTTAGACTTCAAAATGGCCCTTTCCATTAACAAATTTCATGACATATAAACAAAAGGCTAAACTAACAAAGCGTCAGATGCAGTGGCAGTCTTTCAGAAATGCGATTTGCCATTGTGCTAAAATTAGTGAATTTACCTCAATCGCAGTTTCGGGTCAAACTGCAGTTGAGACCCTCAGTTATATTTTGGCACATGCATGTTCTGAGTGCACATACACCAAGTAGATGGATGAGTAAGTTTTAAGTAAACAATGTATTTTGGAAAAGTTAAATTTACAAACTCACATTTAAAGTTAAATTTACAAACTCACATTTAAAGTTAAATTGTACCAGGTGTTAGACCTTTTGCTGGTTGTTCGACTTAACAATGGACGGTCTCATTAACAAATTTTCATGTCAT
>JAANSM010003166.1:0-13435 GCA_036850725.1 Orchesella villosa | reverse complement strand
AGGGGCGAACTGGAAAGGGATTCTAAAATTGTGGTACCTCCTTTACCATCTAAAGCTTGGAAAAGACAACTCCCATTCAGGTATTCAGAGTATATTCTGATGCAGATACTTTCATTAATTTACTTCACCATTATAACATTTGATTTGGACATAAATTGGCACCTATATACAGGTCCGACGATGGAATTTATGATGAAGACTTTATTGAGGATAGACGAAAAGGCTTAGAAATCTTCGTCAACAAGTAATAATTATAACGTGTTTTGATGTGTGAATTTTGAAATTTAAACAAGAGTTTAAACTAGCTTTTCATGTTAATGTGTTTTACAGAATTGCTGGACATCCGCTTGCGCAAAACGAGAAATGCTTACATATGTTTCTTCAAGACCCAGTCATTGACAAAAATTACGTTCCTGGGAAAATGAGGAACGTTCAGTGAATGCACGTTTAACCTCATTGAATGTCAAATGTGAATGTGGTGAATATTTCATAACTTAGCTGCGATCTACAAGACAAATCTACTTCTTATCGGCCATAATTTTGATGGAACTGCAAGAGGTCTGATGTTTTTTTTCGTTTGTATTGGAAGGAACAATTTTCAGATTACGTTTTCAGATTATTTACTTAGTGTCTTCGAACACTTAAACCTCATCTGTTTAACATACGCTATTTATAGGATTGATAGAAGTTATATGATTGCTTTAAATGTATAAACTGTAGTCAGCGTAGGCAAAATTGAGCATAAATCAACCAAACCTGTTATAATGCCGTACTGTGTAGCTCATGATTATTATTGTCAACTAGTTTTTATCGAGAGAAATTCACTTTTATATGTCTTAGGTGTTTCCTCTTTACTCTATTATTAAATGCACCTGTGAAACAGACTCAAATATTTACAACACATTGCTAGTTTGAAGGTTTCTTTATGGCAAGCTGCAAGTAAAAACATTTTTTATTTCAGTTCAAACCAAAAGGTCATATATAGCAATGCTTGAGATTCTTTTTTGTTTTACATTTACAAATAACTAAAATAGCATCTGGTTAGCTACAAGTTTGCTAATACTACTCTATTAACTATCTCATCATTAAAATCTACAATCGTATTAATAATTTCAATTATCACCACCACGGAAAGGTTTTATGGATTAAAGATATTATTGTAGCATCTAATCGTAATCGTGTTAATCTAAATGCAAAAATTCAATAGGTAATAGCATTCACGTTATTATTTAATGTGCATAAACTAGCATCACAAAATACTGCCATCATTGTAATAGTTGCTGCAATCACTTGGTGCGGTCTGTGAGAATTCACATAGTCTGTATTGTATAATAATTCGCTATTTTGTGCCCAGTTATTGTGACAGTGCAAACAATATAGGTACATCAATAGGAAAGCTTCATTAGTGCTATAGTCGACTCGCGTAAAGTCTTAGCAAGTGACAATTTGACAAGTGATAATACGTTTTAGGAGAGATACATCGGCTCTTCTGCTTCCATATTGCTTTCTCGCAAACGAGAGGAATACTTCCTCTAAACTTGTTTCATTAACTGAATAGTCTTCAATTATTTCTGCATAAGTAGCTTTGAGATCTTCCATCGTTTTGAACAATACATCCCATGGTATTGCTGTATTGTGCAACTGATACTGAAGTACGTTCTGAAAATTTACCAAATATTACTAATTGCATTACTACGATCTATTATGGTTGATGGTAGAGACTTTGTTAACAAACTTTTAAAAATGTATTTTGGCAAGTGTGTCTATATTAACGAGCTGATACCTGGTGCTTATCCTTGAGTGTACAGGGATTAAACATCCTGTTAATATCGGAGCTTAGTTTGATTAAGTCCTCAGATTCTTCTGGAACTAGAGGTCTAAGTTTTAAGGAAAGACTATATCCTTGGGCGAACTTGCTTTTTAAATGTTGGACCCCTCCCAAACATTGTAATTGTCCATTGACCATAATGCCCAGTCGGGAGCAAAGAGCCTCACACTCTTCCATACTGTATTTTTAAAAAGTAACAATTAATGATGACCCAGAAATGTTTGCCGTGGCTTAATGTTGAATGCATTACAAACAGTTTAGTACCTGTGCGACGTCAGTATTATCGCTTGACCAGAATCTCTCACAGAGCTCAACACATCCCAAAACTGTCGACGGGAAACTGGGTCAACTCCACTTGTCTGCATAAATTCATAAAATTAGTTACTTGGTCCATTTTAATTTATCACAATGTACTGATTATAAGGTTAACGTTGAACGTACGGGTTCGTCAAGTAGCAACAGAGGTGGATCACCTATCATTGCCATTGCCACGCTTAACCTTCGTTTCATGCCACCACTATATTTTTGACACTGGACATCCCCACTTTCAAGTAGCCCTGAAATTGACATGAACTGTGTAAAGTTGTTGTCGCAAACGGATAAAAGGGCTTGAACTATTTTCTTATGGATATACCTAGCCTTTTCAACCATTTCTCTGCTTCTGTTTTCCCATACATTCCAGGTACCCCTCGTAGCCTACAAAACAACTGCAGCATTTCTCGCCCAGTTAAAACTCCAACTACTCCATCAAACTGAGGACAGTATCCAATATTAGAGAGGAACGTTTTACGGTCCTTATCTAACGTATTCATGTATGCATATGCATTCCCATGAGACCTAAACTCGTCTCCCGTCAGCATTCGAAATGTAGTAGTTTTTCCTGCACCGTTAACTCCAAGTAAGCCTATTCAAATGTAGAAGATTATACAATAATTATAATTCTATTAGCTTAGTTGCAGCACTAGTTCACTGGCCGAAAAGTATTTAAATTATATTAGGATTTTTACCGAAACATTCGCCATGATGTACTCCAAAGTTCAATTTTGAAACTGCTGCAAAAGATCCGTAGCTTTTGCAAAAGTTTTCCACTACCAGTGCATCTTCATTTACATTTTCTTGAATCGAATGAAAATGAAGGAAAGGGTTAGTACATTTATGTACTACATGTACTATGTGGTCGGATTGAAGTAAAGTTAGAAGCAATGATGTTGATAAATGGGAAATACTTACTATCCGTAACCATATTTGCTACGCGTTGTGACTCGGCCATCACGTCTTCATCATTTATGCTAGCATCGAAGACCGATTCATTGGTTCGAAATATCATGGCGAAAACTCTTTGCAACACTTCGTACTCTAACAAAATCAAGATAACCTGATAAATGACGGCCATAAGAACCATATACAACAACTCTTGTCCGATCCCCGGAGCAGTTACTTCATTCCCTAACGCGTGTTTGGTATAATCCCACGTTATATATGGAATAGATTTAAAACAGGTGGAACCCAATTCCGCGCAGTTTTCTAAAAAAAATTAATATAATTGAGCATATATTTTTATGTGTAATTATTATAACACTACAAAAACAAGATTCACACAAGACTAGCACATGCTTACCACAACATTCTCTATAATCAGCCGGAACCGTTTTAATATTTGGATCACAAATCAAACTTCTAGCTTCTTCTGATAAAATATTACATCGACCATTTGTGGAGGCTATTTCAGAAAACCTCATTGTGCTAATTGACGCACCAAATGTAGGAAACAACCGACCAATCCATCGCACTTTTCCAGCCACAGTAAGCAAATCTCCGATTTCCATAAGATGTACAAGAAGACACAGAATCATTCCTGAAAGATGAGTTTGATTGATTAAGCCTTAATTTAGAGGAGCGACATTGCTATGTAATATACTGTAGGCTTAAATCACACATTCTGTACCTGATACTATGTGAATGATGGAAACGAATGCAAATCCACCAGCTACCGTTGAGGAATATAAACTGACAAGGTACGAAAACGAAATCGCCGAGTAGCCATAAATCAATAGGATCAGGAATGCCACTCCTAAAAAATTCCACGCAATAATTAATATGAGTTACTGTTAATCACCAGAAATAGCGGCTGCATCACAAATCGGAAATTGGTTAGCATTGGATCATAATTATGAGAGTCTTACCACCACCTCCATAAGAAGTAAACACACTATAGCTTTGGAAAATAGGAAAGCATGCAGTCATAACGCAAACAACAAGGAAAACTAAAAAGAAGTCCCACAAGAACGCAGAATACCAGTAAGCAAGTGGACTGACCCCAGTCATCATCTGAAGTTGCTTCGCCTGTATAATTAGCGAGAAATTTCATTACTAACGATGTTAATAATTAGTGTATACATTTTCTTTAAAAGTAACTTCTTTTCTTACATTGCATAATTTTTCCTCAACAGGGAACACAATAAAACTAGCAGCCAGCAAAGCTAACCCGATGGGCATGAAAACTGCGAACATGAATGGAACTGTTTGAGAAAAGACCGGATCTGGTTTCGCAGCCTCCAGCAGTGCATCCATCTTTGATTGCAGTGGGTGATTTTTTACGCTGATCCTAAAATTTCTAGTTGGATCCAGATTCTTCAGCAGCGTATTACTGGCGACATTTATAGCAAGAGGTGCTGCGTGGTTTGGAATGGTATTGAACAAGGCATTGAAGTTTGTTGAATTAACGTCTGCTGCAATTATGTGTGTTTCTCTGTAAGCAGCCAGATCTGATACACCCAAATCAGAAAGTGTACGAAGTACACTGGAACCAACAGGAACTTGTTTATAGGATGCTCCTATTATGTTTGCAAGCGAAGTGTAGAAACTCTATGAAACGTAAGGTTACAAAAAGAAAATTAAGAAATGAGTCTGTCTGTCTGCGTCCAATTAGTACGTGGGATTCGTTCCGTTTGTAATACACGAGTAATATTTACCGGGTCAGAAGAAGAAACGAATGTAACTGGTTTCTTATAACTATCCAGCTTTATTTCCAAAGGTGGTGGTTGATCAGGTGTTTCGAAATTTTTGTTGCTCACCCAAATTGCCAATATTAGGATAACTACCGGAATGATCAACTGAAAAAAATCATGATATATTTATGTTCACCACTATAAGTATGACGAGCAATTAGTAACGTTCTGTGACTAAAATTACCTGACTCAGCATGAGTTTTCGTTTCCGTAAAGTGTAAATGTATTTTTTGGCTAGTAAAGCCAAAAATTGCTCCTTCACTAATTTTAACCCTACAAGTCGGTCATGTCCACTTTTTAATGCTAAATACAACAAAAACATAGATGTTACGTTGGGTTAAATAACCTTGAAAATCTTTTACTGTTTGGACCTGAAAACTTACTTTTTCTTTCGTCTGAAACTTTGTGAGAAGTTTCAGGCGTACCCTCAACGCTAGGCTCTGGAGTTGTAGTTGAGTGCTCATCCATTAGTTCGCCAACCCTGTATTAATCAATCCATTACAAGTAATGTTTGCAATTGACATATATATACCTTTTGCGCATTACAGTAAAAAAATTAAAGCATGTCAATCTACCGTAAAAATACTTCATCCATAGTTGTAAGAGACAGTCCAATCGTTTTAATTCCAAGCTCCTGTTTACTTCGTGTAAGTTCGATAAACATATCAGAGAGAATTGAAGTAGTGGATGTTTCAGTTGGTAATGTTATTAAAACCTCTGACGCGTTTGTAGAGTGTGTAGCTTTCGTTGAGGCGTTGGGAATAAAATTTTGAATTGCTGACAAAATGGTATTTTGCTCGGTATATTCTGATACCGATAATTTCAATGTGTAGCCAGTTCCATAAAATTTCTTTAAAAACATGGATGTTCCACAACACTGTAACTTTCCTGCTGCCATTATTCCGATACGGTCACCTAAAACGTCGGCCTCCTCCATGAAATGAGTTGTTAAAAGTATAGTTCGAGGACCACGCATTTCCTGTCATTGAGATACAGAATAGTAATATTGTAGGGACATTTAATTTATCACAGTTTGGCATGTTGTTTAAAAATTTACATTTACTCACCAATAAAAGGTCCCATATAGCTCGTCTAGCTTCAGGATCCATGCCACTGAAGAAAAAGAGGAAATTATTTTTTTAATTAGTTTTAGAATAAGTATACCCACAAACATTAAATAAGCAGTTATGAAAAGTTACCTTGTTGGTTCATCTAGAATGACAACCTGTTAAAAAATCAGTAATTGGTAATTACATATTTTCAATATCATTACCACCAGTGACCATGATGCACAACTCACACAAGAAACAATATTTCACAATGAATACCTTAGTTCCACCAATTAAAGCAATTCCAAGGGATAGCTTTCTTTTCTGACCACCCGAAAGAGCCCTTGATAGGGTCGATTCCTTTTCTGTAAGTTGCAGCTTCTTTAAAAGTTCTTTCATTTCTTTAGTAGCTTCCGACGAAGTCAATCCTTTTAACTAAAAACGTTATAAATTGTTATAAACGTAAAATTACATAACAGCGTACTTTTCTGTTTTTTGTTTCAAGAATAGCATGCAAATGCATAGTTTCAATAGCAAAGAGCAATAAAGCAAATGATAACATATATACCTGCCCGAAAAACCGTAAATGCTCCGAAACTGTCAATTTATCAAAGAGCATGTTATGTTGCGGACACAATCCCAAGTTATCCCTAACCGCTTCTAGCTCAGTAGTAATATCGTATCCATTAACTGTAGCGGTCCCACCAGTCGGAGCGAACAAACCTTTAAAATCACGAAATTGTATTTAGCATTAACGAATCTCATTACTTTAGTCATAATAATCCACTAATAATCACAGTAGTTTATTCTTCGTAGTATATTAGTTGAACCTGTAAGCATTGAGATTGTAGTAGTTTTTCCGGCTCCGTTATGTCCAAGTAAAGCAAATATTTCTCCGTCATACATCTTCGCACTAACACTTGCGACGGCAATTTTATTCCTTCCAAATACTTTGCGAAGATTTCTGATCTCAACCCCAACTGTGACATTGGATGGCTGCATTTCAAAACCAGGCATGTTGTTATCAATATCTACTTCCTCCGAGGATGTCGGGCGGCTTTGTATCGCTCCGCCCCTTCTCCAGTACGTACTAGGCTGTTGAATGAAATGATTATATATTACTACACCACACGACAAGTTCATGTTAAAAGTCATGATGACTTTGGATAATATACTTTAACTATACCTGGAAAATGTAATACCAAGGTTTTCTCACACCATACTCAGATGGTAAAACGTTTTCCACATAAACCGTGAGAAACATGTACAAGCAAGTGTTCAGTAGGAACATTAATATAATATGTCCAAGTGACAGCGGGTCAACACTACTGATAGGTTCCGCAATATTTACCCATTGGGCTCCCACCGCTAGTAAATCAAACATCAGTATTAAGATATTAGGTTCGAAGGTTCGTGTAGTAGTACTTATAGCATAGGATTTTTACGATATCATCAAATCGATCAGATACTACATTAGCGTATTTAAATTAATTTTGTATGTTATGCATTCTCCTCATAATTTGCTAACCTTTCCCTTCAAAAGCAGACATGACTTTAATGGCCAGGTGAAGTGCCATATTGGGAACTAGTGCAACGGTTAACTTGTCCATTAATGACGAAGATTGATAGTTTTTCTCAAGAGGTACGAACAAAAAGTAGTACGATGAAAGCCAAAGTATTATACCCACAGTCGTAGCTAAAGTTGCTGCAAAAATACAAAACATACATTTATGATTGCATCTATCTTTAAAACAATGATTCGATTCGAAGGAAAGAAACTACTAAGCTGGATATATACTTTGACTTACGTTTTATAAAAAATGACGAAATGAAAAAACAAAAGGATGAAGCAGACATTGCAAAAAGTAGCAAGACAATCCACCAAACAGTGGGATCGCTGTAAACTAATACAGCTCCGGATTCAATGTTAAACGTCCAAAACAAAAGAAAAATAACAATAGTTATGCTGATTATCAAAACTAGCAAAGAATTTAGCATCCATCCCATCCATTGCATCCATCCTCGTAATCCATTCAGTTTCAATAGTTCCTATAATAGTAGTTTGTAAATGTAAAATCAATTCTTAAATACTGTTCATTTAAAATGAGTCCGAAGTCTTACCCTGATCCCAGTTTCCTTCTCGCTGACAACTGCCCGAATAATGGAAGGTACCATGAATATGAATCCCAAAACGAAGAGTTGGGGAAGAAGAATAAAGTATAGCATATTGAAATCAAATGAAATCGTGTAAGGGGGATACGGAAAAGCTTGAAGGGAAATCTGTAAATTAATTTCGTATTTTAAATAAAACATATTCTCAGCTTGGTACGCACGCAAGTATTTTTAATTTAATTGTCATATCATATCAACGTACAGTGTGGGCTATGGCCTTTCCAGTAAACCTTTTGGCAAGGATTTTATCGATCATAACTTGAAATCCAGTAAACCCAGTTTCCGCATAATGTTGAGCATGCTCTGTAATGCGTTATAAATCATGTATTTGAAAATACAATTCACTTGCAATTCACATAAAAAGAGGTAGCGGTTGCGTTTTACCAAGAACGTTGTGGTTCCATAATAACAAACTAAAAATAAATTTTACAAACCCGAGTTAGGTCCGGGCAACTGAAACCACGGGAAGAGAAGTCCAGTATCATGAAATTCATCAACAATACGAATCTTGTAGGAAACGGCACTGCTTCCTGCTTGCAACCCATTTTCAAACACAATTGCGGCTCGCAACGAACCCTTGGCAGTGTTATTAAAACTTAAGCTTGCCAGCAACTTTTCTATCTCTTCCTCATTTTCAAATTGTTTCCAGTCTAGTTGTGAGAAATAGCAAATAACGAATAAGAAGTCTTTTAATCGCCAAAAGTCAAGCTTTCACGTTTGCTATTTAGTCACATTATTCTTACCGATTTTAGTTCCTACCAAGTTACTTGCCAGTTCTTGAATAATTTCTTGTGTCTGATCATTATTGGGAGCATACGCAACAATACAGTCCGCACAAGAAATTTTCAAACTCAAAAGTTCCTTCAGATCCTAAAAACGAATCAAGGCATAACAGTAACCTGCATTGATAACAATCGTTCCTTTCACTAAATGATATTCACTTACAGCCTCTTTTATGGCCGGAAATATTGTGGTATGGTTTCCGGTAATGTCAATCTGGGATGCGCCACCTGCTTCAGTTTTTATAGCTGCCTAGAGTAGACAAAGGAACACAACACAAACATTCTTTAGTTAAATGCGTTTTACATTAGGGGTGTATTGAGATACACTGTTCTCAGTGTACACTTTGCAGATAAAACATTCCACTGAGGTGTTTAGTAATTCAGAAGTTGCAAAATTACCAATATCATAGCACATAGTGTAGGCAGAATAATTTCCAAAGCTGTCACAATATAATGTCTCTTCCTGAAAAGGAGATTTTTCCAAACGAGAAGTCCTATTTTCCTCAACATTTCGCTAAATATATAACACCAAGAACTTGCAGCACCAGAATATCCTAGGATCACATCTTCATCGTCGTCATCAAATTCATCGTAGTCATTATGATCACTGTTAGTTATATGTCGCTGACTAATGTCATTCGCACTTTTAGTGCCTGTTTTTCTTCCTCTTCTCTTATGATTTCGGCTGTAACGAGCACTATTGTCTCCATTGTTTTGATAACGACTTGTCGAGTTGCCAGTTCTTGATGCAGCTGATCCAGACAACAGGGGACGAAGAACTCCACGTTCATTGCAGCAACCCATAAGAACACCCTCCTAAGAAACTACAGCACATATTTCTACGTTTATGATACGCATACTTACTTATACACATGAACAAATACATTACACCATATCTGTATGCACTATGCAGAATATGCGCTCTAGCAGCGGAAACTGTCTTTTCGTGTCAAGAACATAAAACAGCAACTCACAGTTGAGTATAGCTTATAGTTCATCAAATTTAGCTTGTTATGTAAAAAAGGGAGGATAAGCGCTTGCTTGGAATGACTGAATGACTCATCATCATACTCTCATATTTACTACTCTTTGTCGGAATGACTACATACGCCAAACCAACACTATAAATATTACCATAAAAAGTAAGCGAACTCTATTATTCATGTATTTTTTGACGTAGGAAGAAGCTTTTACATGCATGTCATCAATATTTGATCATATCAGCATGAATGTGGGAATGAGAACATGAATTTTTGAGTATGCGAAAAACTGGAGAGCAAGGTTTACTAGTGTCAAATGTATAAAACATTCTTTTAGCTCTAACAATATGAGATCGATTGCTCCAACCAACATAACCACCAACCAACATGCTACTCTAGTTTACTATTATGTTGTATTACAGATTGTGAGTCGTGAGTACATGAGAATACGAGTAAAGAAGCATCGAGAGACCATTTTATTGTGTTGGGTGGTATCCTATTATTTTACTTTCCAGGAAAAACTGACTAACGCCCATACAATAGCCTTCAGCACGAATATTCAATTCATTTTAATGGTTTTAATTCACGAATATCTACTTTTTGCTAATTAGCTTTTTGACGTTTATTTAGCATTCACTAAAATTTGATATGGCTTGCTTTACGTAAGAACCTTTATACACGCAAACTTACCAATAATAGGTCACTTAATTTTATACCGTTTCACAATGCCCCACGTCACAAAAACTGGAAGAACGTTTCCACAATAATAAGTATGTTATAAAGATCGCTGAAAAATTCTGCACCCTCGCAGACTACATGAAAAATTTAACAAAATCATAAAAGTTGACTAGGGCACAAGGAGCAAGGAAGGAAACTAACGTAAAAGCAAAGACTGTCAAGATTAAAAGAATGGGTATCAACAAGTTTCAATTGTACTAATGCCTACAAAATGTTTAAGGATATAACCACAATGCATAAGAAAGGTGTATCACAGCTGGGTAAGATTTTACTCGGGTACATTATGTACGTACGTAGTTCAGCATGTTAAAAAGTAAAAAACACTTTCATATAACATAACTTTGAAAATTACTGCTTTACCCATACCTGTGTAAAAAACATAGTTTCGTTAACTAAAGCATGCAGAAGACGTAAAAAAAGGATTTATAACCTGAAGTGGAAGTACATTCGCTGATATAGTTGATAGTCATGATGATTCATATTCATGATCGTCACATATTTCAGTAAACCTGACCAACCGGATGTAAACTACTTACCATATACTTGAGATGAAAGTATGAAAGGTATTTAAAATCTTTGATAGATCTCAATCTACAATTGCATGCCATGTACTTATACTTTGAATTTTATTAAGTTCGTGACCTTTTGACCTTAAACGTCGAATCCAATACACTGAGGATGAGGATATTTCAGAGTACTCTAAAATGCCAATGTGAAACAAATTTTGAAACTAAAACTATATTCAGGTGCTGTATTCTGAAAAGATGGACAGAAACACATGGACAGAAATCCTAGACATTCAAAGCAACTTGATGTACTACCGTCGTTGTTGCAAGTTAAAAAACATGAGGTAGCATGCTATGCAATGCAAGTCAGTCGCAGTTTGGTTGCAAAAACTCTTTATTTACTAACTTCCTAGGATCCCTCTCAATCAATCACACAATTCATGCATCCTGTAGTCTACGGCGCAATGTTAAATGGTCACCTCACTATCTATGTAGTAATAATGTTTTTGAGTATAACTCAAATCTTACAACGTGAACTGAATGGAAGTCGGCGTACGGAAATCCTTATCGTAAGGTACGTGTACGTATATATTGTATACGCTTTTATGCTTAGACATAGCTCGAAGAAGGTGCACTTTTGCGCTTGCGCTACGATGACGCTTTACACTTCGAGTTAACTGTTTACGTTTTCAGTGCACACTGCACGCTGCACGCTTTTTACAAACACTAAGAATTCAAGGAACAATACCTACCGATGCGTTACGTTACAGCTAGCTTGTAGTTTATCAACTGCTTGTTGCATTATTTCCTATCACCTATAAACGTAGAAGGGCCAATACCCTTTTTGCATAGATGATAGAGTACTTTCAAAAATGTAAAATAAACATTGACCTAAAGAGGTATATAATTTTATTTTGTAACTGTCAAACTCAATACAGCTACATTGATTTTTTTACTTTATGGACTTCGTAAATATTGAACGTGAAGCATGATGAGGTAGTAGATGTACGACTTCATCGTTCTATTAATCTGCTATTAGAAGTTTGCTGTAATTTAGCATTCCATGCGAATCATGAGATTTTGATTAGATCATCCACTGTGTGAACGGATTTGCGTTGCATAATCAAGTCATCAAACTTACGTCTTAGGTTTTTGTTAACGTGCCGTATCGTATCCTGAATATTTTTATGATGATGCCTAGCAAGAGCATGCAAGGCTGAAGACGTACTTGAAGTGCAGTGTTGGATTACACATACATACATGAAAGAATTTTCCCACCTTTTGAACATGTACTGGCAGCGTATACTGGCAGCGTATATTTCTTGAGAAAGTTTAATTTTTTTCGTTCACGATTATATAGTAGTATGCCGTGTTCATTATTTTGAACTGCTAGCCCTTCAAAGCAAATAACAATAACAGCTTGATAAAGTTGATAATAATGACGAATAGGAATTACTGCAATGCCAGCAATGCTTATGCTATTTCTACTTATTAACGTCATTTTCTTTCATTTCAATTTTAATCCTTCTTCCTGTGTCACATACTTGTGCATGTGTCTGCTGACGCATCAGGTATAAAAGGTATTTTTTGCAAGCGCTTTCTATTTCAATGTACTGTACTAGTTATGCATTGTAATTTTGCAATTGTTAGGTCGGCATTTGCGAAAAGGGTACTGCACACTGTACAACAATAATGTGTGTATAGTGTAGTAGTGTGTACATTACGCGATAGTACACAGTTCATGGTACACACTACACACGGTTTATTGCAAGGCAAAAATGAAATAGCACGTTATGAAAATTCGTCACACGACATTTCGACACACTGTACAGCATAGAAATGACTAAAAGCTAGAAGCACCGATTTTTTCCATGCAGGTTATTCTGATTATTGCGTTAAAACAGAACAAATTAAATTGTTGGCAGTAATCCGAATAAAGCATGGACTTTTAATAGTTCATACGATTTGGCGACTCCAACAAGTTTATGCATGCATAATGCATACAATATACAATACTCTCTATAAGTACGAAAAGAAATAAGGAGCTGACATTGACTTTCTGTATTACCGAAAAAGACGATGGTTATGGTTTCATCTTCAGCTTTCTGTATATTATCAATTTTCAATCCTTAATTCAGCAACGCAAAAGACCGTGTTAAAAAAAGAAATTTTACTGAATATGAATGTATGAATGAGTAAGGCATGTATGCCACGAGAGGATATGCAAATATGCAACCCACAAAATAGATCACCGCATGACACAAAGTATAGAGAATGGAAAACAAAAGGAGAATTTATTTTAAGCAAAAAATTTGCATGATTTCACTTTTGTAAATCTTTCCCCAAACATGAGAATATAATATAAACCGTTT
>JAANSM010003165.1:0-13436 GCA_036850725.1 Orchesella villosa | reverse complement strand
TTATACTTCATGTTGCGGTATATAATGCGCTTAATTGTGATATGATGCAGTCTCCCTTTTACTCACTCACTCATATGCATATATTGCAATTTCCCTTTCTTTCTGCACATTTTTTTTTCTTCTACCTCATACTTAACTGAGGCATAATTCCTTTAGAAGTAGAAGTCCACCTTACTTTGCTGCACCTACTTTATTGCAAAGGCACATGCCACGTTGTTGGTGTTGTCTCGGAGTTATGACTATACCCTCCTCGAACAATAATAATATAAGGAAAAGTAGTGAAGCATAAAGTGCATTCTTTGCAAATGAAATAATAAATGGTAGGGATGCTTCTTGTGCCCTGTATATGCATATATAAGTACTATCTTGGTTTGTTATTTTATATAGTAAAACAATGTTTTTATTTTTTTTCGCAACTGTCAATTCATTTTCATCCCCTCCATATGAAAGACCGGTCAGTCCTCACAATGGTTTTAAATGTTAGAATCTAAGGATTGTTTCGAAAAGCTAATGAAACGAAGAAATATACATATATATAGTAATATGTATAATAGAAACTTGACTGCTCATAGTTGTCATTGTTCATTGAGTCTTTGGCTTGTGGTGTGCCATGACTGACATACAGAGATTTCAAAAAAATCAGGCAGACTGGATGGCTAGAACTATTTTTCTATATAAATCTGTCAGCTTTCTGTAAAAACTTCAACAGTTAGATCTGTGAGATCTTCTGGGCAGCACGTTACGATCGAAAGTGATATTTGGGTGATTGAGTGTGTGAATCCGAAAAGGAGGTCAGTTTTGATAGCTATCAAAATCAAAGGACTGAAACGGTCCATCTAATTTTGTGAATAATCGGATTCAAATCTATCACCATGCGGTTGTACGTGGTAAGTGACAATTTAATGCTATTGCCAATTGTGAATTCATTTCTTCGGATTATATGGATTGGGAATCAGTGAATCACCGAGTGTTCGTTGCCACAATTGGAAATATGCGGAAGATTTTACAGGGGTGGTACTACCCCTTCGACAGAAAGAATTTTGTTGTTCTTCAAATTTTGTGACTGAAGTTTTCTTTTGTTCTGTTTGAACTCTTAGGTTGCCGCACTATTATGTGTGGTCGTCTCAGTGATTGGTGGCGGTAGTGGTGGGTCTTCTGGAGGGGGAGGAGGAGGTGGATGGTCCTCTGGAGGTGGTAGTGGTGGAGGTGGTGGAGGAGGAGGAGGAGGTGGTTGGTCTTCCAGGCCCCAGCGAGGAGGTGGCGGTGGAATTAGCTCACTTATAAGAGCTAAATTAGGATTTATCACGAGAATTTTCAGTGGCTTAACAAGGGGAGGAAGAGGAAGAGGTGGGGGATGGGGACAACAATCAGGTGGAGGTAAAGGCAGCGGAGGAGGAGGAGGAAGCGTAGGTGTGGGATGGGGAGGTGGAGGAGGCGGAAAAGGAAGTGGAGGTGGCGGAGGTGGCTGGCAATCGGGAGGTGGAGGTAGCGGCGGATCTAGCGATTGGCAATCAGGAGGTGGAGGTGGTTCATCTAGCGGTTGGTCCTCTGGGGGCGGGTCTTCTGGTGGAGGAGGAGGCGGAAAAGGTAGTGGAGGTGGCGGAGGTGGCTGGCAATCGGGAGGTGGAGGTAGCGGATCTAGCGATTGGCAATCAGGAGGTGGAGGTGGTTCATCTAGCGGTTGGTCCTCTGGGGGCGGGTCTTCTGGAGGAGGAGGAGGCGGTAAAGGTAGTGGAGGTGGTTGGCAATCGGGAGGAGGAGGTGGAGGAGGCGGAAGTGGAGGTGATGATGGTGGATGGAAACCCGGTAAAGGACCCGTTGGAGATTCATCAGGATCAGGAGGATGGGGCCAAGTAAGACTTGCAAAATTTCCATTAGTTGATGCTGCATGGCATCTTTGAATGTGCAGAAATTATCATTTATCAAACTATGTAGGGTTCAAGCAGTGGAGGAGGAGGCGGAGGTAGTGAATGGGGAAAAGGAGCAGGCGGTAGCGGCGGCGGCGGAGGATCTCAAGGATGGGGACAGGTAATATATGGTGTACCATTAATCTAAGTATAAGTGAAAGTCAGTTCAATAAATTCAATAAATGTATGGGGACAGAGTTCCGGTGGCGGAAGCTCAGGTGGTTACAGCGGTGGAGGAGGTTCCGGTGGCGGTAGCTCTGGAGCAGGAGGATGGAGTTCCGGTGGAGGAGGTTCTGGCGGCGGTAGCTCAGGTGGTTACAGTGGTGGAGGAGGTTCCGGTGGCGGTAGCTCTGGAGGAGGAGGATGGAGTTCCGGTGGCGGTAGCTCAGGGGGTGGAGACAGCAAAGGGGCTGCGCCGTCTAGTAGCTACGGAGCGCCCAGCCAGTCATACGGTCCACCTAGCCAATCTTACGGAGCTCCCCCAAGCCAGTCGTACGGAGCTCCAAGTCAACAACCTTCACCTCCTCAGTCTAGTTATGGAGCACCTGCTCAAACCGGTGGGGGTGGGGGTGGAGGACAAGGTTGGGGTCAACAGGTAGGAAATAAAAATTCATTATTCAGATATTGAAATTTGAAGGCTCGCTTTTAAAGGTATACATACTAGCTACTAGAATATCTACCATTTTATTTTATAGCAAAGTTCAGGAGGAGGAGGTAGCGGAGGTGGAGGTGCATCTGGAGGATGGCAACAGCCTCAACAACAACAACAAAGCGGTAACAGTGGTTGGAGCGCAAATGGAAAGAAATAAAATTCAAGTTCAATGGTATAATTTTTAGTCCTAATAATTTTGTTCAATTTAAACTGAAGAGTATGCCAATCCACACGCAAATGTACAGAAAATAATTTATTACCATGTTAGGTACAATTACAAATTAGAATTTTTTAATCACAAATTATATTCCATTACAAGAAAAAGGCTCGGTACAGAAGAACCCAAAGCCGTCTCAATTTAGACCACTGCTGTACATACATTTATATCAATATAGATAACGAAAGAAAAATTATTATCCTCCACAGTGAAAATCGATCAGAAGCTGTTCCTACAGAAGTGATCATAGTCATTTTTATTCCCTTTGAATGATTCAGTGAGCAGTGCAGGGTATTTTACCATTCATATTCTTGTTGATTTGCTATTATATCACAGTTGCATTTTTTTCACGCGTGTCACACACCACGCGTGTCAATTTGCATTACTATATATTATTGTTTTAATAGAGTATTACAAATGTGACACGTTTATTTTCAGATTCAAGAATTTGTTCAGTTATTTTGTTAGTTAGCTTTGCAAATGAGTACCAGTTTTTTTTATAGCGATTACGCTATATATAAGTATATGTACTACTTCGTCATATATGAGAATTGTGACTTGTGACCCGTTGAACGCTGTGAGAATGTCCGTGTATGGGAGCAATACCGTGAGTATGCAATAATACTTCTTATAGTACATGAATGAGAGTGAGTGTATGTGTACCAATGTGAAGTGTACCTGGGAATCAACGCTATTATGCAAACAAAGTGGCATGCAAACTAGATTTTATGAGATCGAATTTGTTAGGCCATATTAGTGATAGTATATTATTATGAAGTAAATGGAGAAGAGATAGAGAGAGAAAATAATGTGAAGTAAGTTATATAATAATAATAACTATATTATATATACATTGCATTTTTTTGTTACTTTACGTTACAATAAATAATTGCACGTTCAGTAACATATCGTGTATTAAAAAAAGATTGAGTGTACTATTAATTTTTTATTGAATCATCCATCCACTCCCCATTTTATTACCAGTATTGTTGGTTAAATTCGTGTGCTATAAATGCTTTCAATGGTACCAACAATGTTGAATTTTCATAATAAGTTATTGTTGGTTAAATTCGTGTGCTATAAATGTTTTCAATGGTACCAACAATGTTGAATTTTCATAATAAGGATTAGTTAGTTCATCAAGAACTAAACGTCAAACTTGAAATTGAAACATTGCAAACTGAAATGATAATACAAAACCTGCACAGATAATTCACCAGCACGTACAATAAAATCCCCATAATTTACGTAGCTTTGTGAGAGAAGCTGTCTCCTTTATTAAATTGCTTTGAAAGAATACTCCTTCATGAGTTTTATTTGATGCTCTACAAGTCTTTGCCTATTTCTTATATTCGCATAATATATTGAATATATACCCTGAAAATATGAATTACTTCTATTTGCAAAAATCATCCTAATTATTGAAGTATGTTTTATGAAGAAATGCATTATTACGTACTACTATTCTTTTGGGTGTCTCAGCGGGAGATGCGGAAAACAGGATTAAAAACTTCTAAAGTGACATAGTCTTCCCCCGCCCATTCCTTCGATTGAGCACATTCATCCATTTCTGGCGATGATGGAGGTGAATACATTGATGTTGGTGGAGGTGCTTTCAACGTTTGAACATCAGATTCCAAGTTTTCAATCGGATAATTATTGTCATCATAAAAGGACTTGCTCAAATCCCTTACTTCTTCAATATCTAAATCGCTCATTCTATCATCCTGGCTCCAACCATCTTGCTGAGGTTCCCAAGGTCGAATGCAAATATTTGTGTGAAGATGTGGAGGCCCTGGCACGTGTACAGGCATCATCTGAGGAGCTCTAACTCTTGGTGTTTTGGGGGTTTGGCTTTTGCTAGCTCGTTTCTTACATTTCCCCTTTTTATTGTTGTGTCTGTAAGAGCTTCGTCCACTTTTTGAGGAAGTACTGTATTGCAGATATGACTCACAATACTTATCTTGCGGTACATCAAGTTCTTTGTGAATTCTTTGCATAATCTCAATAACTTCAACTCGAGAAAGTCCCATCCAGTGATTTCCTGGTGGACCAGTTACATGCTTTTTAGCGGCGGCTTCCGTTAGTTCCGCGTTTAGCTCGTAGATTCGCTTCAAAATGGTGTAACCTCTGCTAATGATTTCTCCCCTTGACTCCTTTATCCTGGAATGAATCAGTACGCAGATTATTTTTAACTCAAGTTGAAATGAAATTTTATACAATTTACGTTTTGTACTTTCTCCTGAAGCTAATGCTCACCAAGGTTTTACACGGGGTGAGTTAAGATCCTCTAATCTTTTCGTTTCAGTTTTCATGTCCCGTATGTCGTTGTTAATATGCTTGGTAAAATTAACGCAGTCCTGCAACTGTCGATCAAATTCAATCTTGTTTGTTTCCGTCCTAGTTTTGCTACTTTTTATATAATCTGCAATAATGTCAGCTTTCATAGTACTTTTCTTATTCAAACATTCTACTGCGTCATCATTTGACGCGTTTATCTCGCCAGGTTTATTATTATCAGCCTGCTGCGTCGTCCCCTTTCCCAGTTGGTCCAAGTCTTTTTCCGTTGATGCAACGGAATTTGAGGGGCATTCAATCCTCGTTTTACAATTTTGTTTTGGATTAATCACAAACTCTGGTTTGTAAAGATAAGTTGTGATGTCTAATGGAGCAGACCAATCAACTGACTCAATATCTGCATCATCCTCGTCTGATTCAGATGGCCAATGTTTAGACTTTCGAATAGTCTGCAAAGCCAAATTTTTAAAATTCATGTCACATTGTCATTAATACTCATTAAAGTTCTTCAGACAAAGCAAATTGTAAAAAACATAATTTGCTTTTATTTTTCCAGGCTCTGATTTTAAATCTAACCGTTGGAACATGCGTCAAAGATGAAGCCACTTTGCATTGTTGTTTAAAGTCTGAGTGAGAAGCTGCAGATCTAATTCGATGAATATGAGCTTCACTTGCGTGTAATGATATCGGTGTTACACATCTTGTCATCGGTCTACGACCAGAAGTCGTTGGAGTTGTTAAACGCTCATCTGGCTCGTAAACTTCACACTGTGGGCTCACATTCGTTCTACATCTCGTTTGTAATTTTCTGTTAGAATTGCTGGTAATGGAATACCTTGCAGTTGCAGCTCTGTATGAATGTTGCGACTGACGATGACTCTGGAAATCGTTAGCAGGTAATCCAGAAAAACGGTTTAGAGATGCTGTGCCATGTGACTGAGCCATGATGTTATATAAATATGCATGTGACGCAGAAATAAGTTCATTTATGAAGTTTGAGGTTTCGAAAATGATTCATGAGTAGGATAATTACGATTCAGCTAATGCTAAATAATTCATATTGTAATATTTTCTTGCAACTCTAAAATATACTCGGTTTCATGGGAAACTGCTATGCTATTCGCCTGGATAATGCGGAATAACTCCATTCCAAAACGAAAGAACTAGGTGGAATCTATTTCCTTTATTATACAGACCTGATTCATTGACTCACAGTATCATAATATTTAACATACAATTTATTTTGTAATGTACGCACATAATACACAATATTTTTACACTTTACCACTACAATTTTACTGCTTTTTCATTCTCATTTCAGTTTTTTGTATAGACAGGCTACACCCTGCATACATTTATGATGACCCTATATCATTATAACTTACTGGCATACCTTAACAAAATGGAAATTGATACACAATTTTCCTCATTTATTCTATAGTGGTATATATTTATGTATAATATTATTAGCAGAAGTTCATCTTCACACAGAACACGAGACATACACCTCATTTCGAAATAGGTCATTTTATAATGAATCAATCTGTATGTTGGTATATTCGGTTCATAAATGTTCCATTTTCAATTGTGGGGTTTTGTGTCTTGATAGTAATAAATATCACTAGCTACCAGTGGTCTATTAAATTATTATAATGTTTTTATTGGGAAATTTCTGGGGAGAACTCACGCATTTCACTCAAGTGAAATCATATGACATTTTGTCAATATATTCAATTTTTCTCATTCTTTCTTTGAAACTTAGTTCTTACAAGAAACATTTACGATCTTCACACACATTTTACAACAAATGTATATAGTACATATACCGCCCATATCTCTCTTAGGCTTATTTTTGAAGCACTTTTCAAGTAACCAGCTTTATATTTTCACAGTTACTCGTCATTTTGAAGATTCCTGAGTGATATTCTTTGCCAAAGTAAAATTTGATCATTTTTTTGATCATCTTCATTTTCTTGATGATTATATGATGATGATGACTCGATCTGTCTTAAGATATTTTTGACGATACTGATACCGGTATTATTATATTCTATAGTTTTTCATCATATAGAAAGGGGCAGTTTTGTTAACTTTTAGGCAACTTAGCTTCTACATTATATAAATCACGGACAAGAACAACGATATATATATATGTATGTATATAACCAGATGTGTTTGTATTTTATAATATATATGTATGCATAACAATCAATATCAATAACGTTAAGTCATATATAGTAAGTAGCAGATCAGTAAAATATGAAGCTTAATAAGGCTGAGGCACGCATTTGCTTAAGAATGTTCCTTCCTTAAGAATTAAATCAAAGTGCATAGCTACTGAAAACGTTACTTCTTTTGCTGTATTATTTTTTATGATGTAGTTTATACCTATATTGAAAGTGATCATTATTGGTTTATGAAGAATGATAATAATTCAATAATAGATTTAGCCCTATATCCCCTATATAGCTTCAGTGGCAATTTACGTATTTGTTCGGAAAAGTATGATTCGAATGATTTTATGTAACCTTAATTATTTTGCATTAAATTAGCGTTGTAAATATAGTACGTTTTATGTCACTATATCTATGCAGCTATGCAGAAATATATATAGCTTTGTATATTACTTCATACTTTCTTCAATATGACTGAAGGAACTTGAATATGAACCAACGACCGGTATGAGCAGCTATATAGATTTTGCTAAGGCAGAAAACTGAAATCCTAGTTTGCTCAAATAAAATCAAAACTGTACCGTATTAATCAATACAACTAATATAATATGTATAATATATATAAGGATTATGTATAACTTTGAGAAAATTGGAATGCATCAAATAATTGCTCAGATCATTATTAAATGTATATATAGAGTTTATCTCGGATCCCTTCTGGTTCCTCACAAGATGTGGCGGTGATGTGATAAATATATATATTATATTTTCTTGATTTTCACAGATTTTCCAAGTAATGGTTATTGTTGCGGCAGTTGAAATATTTTTTTTAGTATTTGTAGATACACGCTAACTCTAACCTAGTATTACAGGTCAGATGAAGATAGAGTTTGAGTCTCAGTTTGAGTTGAGTTCTCTCTCAACCTACACTTAAGATGGACTGATCTTGGGATTCCATTTTTGTATATATAGACTACTCTTGTATGTATATTACATGTTAATAGGATGTGTACTGTAATGTATGTACCTAAATGTTTATCTTACTAGTATAGCTTAGCAGTTATTGACTTGATTGGCAGTCATTTTATGAACAACTTGCTGTTTGATGAGGATATATAAAGTTTTTTGTCTGCTTGCAAACGCTTATACTTTTGTCAAAAAACGGTAGTCTCTCATGGATATAAAAACCTCACATGGATCACATCACGGATCCTATATAGCATTCAATGATTCATCATGCATGCATACGTTAAATTGAGTAATAATAATACTACTTGTTTGAAACAAAATTTAAAAAAAAGGATGCAGAATATATATGTATGTATAATGTATATAAAAGCATACAGCTACGGATTAAAACTCAAAAGTGGATTTTAATATTCCAAAAATACAGATAATAATATACTACTTGCAGAAGGATACACATTCATTTGAATATAAGGATTTTATGAAAACGTAAATAAAACGAAATACATACAACAACAATGCACACTACTCTAATTAGAAGACACAATATGTTACGAAGTTGTATAATTGTAATATAATACAAGATTATTCTAAATATGAATGAGCTTATGAATTATTATTTGAATTAAGTTATACCTTGCTCACAATATACATAATACTTTTGTATGGAGGAGACAATATTTAATTTGTGTCTATAAAGTTAAAATTCTAAAATCTTAAAAGTTATTTTTGGGAAAAAAACAATGTTATATTTAGCTTATTAGGGGGGAAGTGAGTTTGTCATGTCACGCAATATCGGCGCAGAGACAAGAGAGCATTTGTCTAGTATTCCCTCTCACTATCTCTTCCATCTTCTTTAATAGTTTATAGTATATTGTTATATTATCATATTATATAAGTTTCACCTATCAGTTTAGATCAGGCTGCACAATTTAACAAAAAATATCTACAAACATTGACATTTTCCACGCACATATATAAACACATAATATGCAATTACACATTGTACAACATTTTCACATCCACAAAAATATCAAGTGCATGCATATTATCGAATCATATATATATATACGTCATATAGTCATATATATAAAGCCTTTCAAATTCCAGATACATATAACTCTCCAGTTCCATCATCCATGTAATTCATTTTCTTCCCTGTTCCAAAAATGTAGACAGCTTATGCATTCAATTATATTCACTCAAGCATGCATGAGGAGACAAAGCATGTGCCATCGTCATCACCTCTCTTTATATAGACTTTTCTATAGCCAATGTGAAACTACACGAAAGATATTCCAAAAAATCCTTGAAAGATTGAATTCCTAAATTTGCATACATATTATTATGCATATCTGGTTTCACAGTGATTTCTCTACAAATTTTCTAGTTTCTTACAACTGACATTTTTTGTTTTGTTTATGGAATTATGTATTATATACCTACCTACTCTATACATAATATTGGTGAAAATAAAGCTTTGTTTTCTTCTTTCTTTCTCTTTTTTCTGTTGTTGTTTTTAATAATATATGCTGAAATAGTTCTTTCTTCTAAAATAGCGTATATCTTTGTCGTGGTACAGTAGCACTAAAACTATATTTTCTGTTTTGTGGCTTTTATATACTCTAGAGCTTTTTCTAGGATTTGTTTTTTGAATCTGTAGAGTTTTTTTTGCTGTAAGCAGTAGTACAAGTTGATGTCTTTGGCTTGAACAGTTTCTGTTGTATTGTTATATGAATATATATATGTATATTAGATATACCCTATACGAGAAGGTAAACGTGTTCGTGGTCTCTATTACATACGTGTACTACGAACGGACCTAACGTGTAGGGAGTAGGTAAGTAGGAAATGCACTGTTTTACCTTCACCTCTGACATTTTCACTTTTTTTATGCATATTATTTCTTTCTTTTATCGATCTACTTTGTCTTTCTAGAGATGTTCTTACGTGTTTTAGCAAAAAAACAACAAGACACAAATGATATTTTTTTTATATTATTCGACTGGAATTTAAAGCTGATGTGTGTGTGTGTGTAACTTAATACCAAAGTGCGCTAACAAAATCTGGATTAATTTTATGCTTTAAATGTACATGCATGCGTATTCAGTATTTAGTAATCTTATATGAATTTATGTATAAACACACAATGACTCATTTTTTCACGATATATATCATTTGGTAGATAATTAATTAGAGTACTTAAGTAGTTCACTTCAAATAATTGAAGTGGCCACTATGTATAATTATTTCATTTGCTTTCACTAACAACAAAAAACACATAGTCTTAATTTAGTGTCTATATAGAGTTGATGGCATCACACTCGTTTTAGAAATGGATGCTGATGCGATACGAACCGACATACAAACGTGAAATAAATTCTTGAGGAGGGTTTCAATGCATAACACTTATATAATATTATAATAATGTATTTTCCTACATTGCTGTAAAAGTTATTAACTCACGGTGAAGGTAGGCTTGCCCGAACATACATTTTTTTGTTGTCTATTAATAACATTATTTTCCTATACTTTTATCAGATCGTTTCATGCACAAAATATTGTAGAAACAAGTCCATTATTTCGTCAAATTAAACTTAAATCAAACAATTACATATTATATATTAAACAATATTTGCTTTGACTTTGTCAAATTATTGACATAAAATTAGTTCGAAATATAAGTCAGTATTGTACATTACATATTATTATGCATGCTTAAAAGTCTATTTTTGTAACATATTTTTGGTAAAATGAGGAAAACAAATGAACGAAATTTTTAAAAAATCATTGTTCTCTTAACTATCTATATTTAATATTTAACCTATAATGTATATTATTTATAGAATATACAATTATGGTAAATCATAAACTATGCATTAGAGCAAGCCAGTGAAGATATTTGAAAAAATTAACAGAAGGCTAAAGGAAGGAATGACATATACGGAGGAGATTCCAGGTGAAGGCATACTAGCAGGAGAAGAAGCTGTGTATGCCACAGTGACGTCATCAGGTTTCATCAATCACCGTATCAATTATGTGTATAATCCCATTAGTACAAATGATGTTGGGCCGGACGACCTGGGCTCTCTCATTCGCCCAAGTCACAGTGTAGTCAAAGGCTTGAGAGAAGTCCGGCCTTTGGCCATCAACATTGTTTGGAGATGTTCCATATTGACCTAAATATAAATGAAAAGTTTATCAACAATACATTAACTCTGGAAACTCTCAATCCACCATGCAATTACAAGTGTGTACAACTCTAAAATCCGACAAAAAGTTTAACTTACGATAAAATCGATCTTTTCCCTTCCAGTCTACATCTTCCCTGTGAACAACTTTCAAAAGTCCGTGGACAGCTTGAATAGGGTAGGCTTGTTCAGAAGCGTTTGTAGAGAGTTCTCTCATCTGCTCAATTGTGTAGACTCGGTTGACAATAGTGTGTCGTTGAATGATTCTGCTTACATGATATCCAAAACTTCCCATGGTCAGCTTTTTGTATTCTGATGGTGCAATCCTGTAAATCTTTTCCCATGCAACGTTACTTGGAGCAAATAACGTGAATCTTTTATTGATATCTTGGAACTGTTTGTTAAAGTCATCTTGGGATGTGAGGCGGAATGTCATTCTAAATCAGAAAATGAATCGATTAAGAATTTGCCAATATAAAATATAAGTATGGGAAAGAAATGGCAAAAATTCCGTTTTTTTTATACTGAAGCATTGGATCCGTTTTGAGTTTCTCATAAATGTCTTGGTCAGCATAGCCCAGAATTCGATCAATCATGTGGATAACTCCATTTATTGCGCCGACATCGGGCTGAGTAATTGTTGCATTGACACCACCTCCCTCAACATACAATGTCTTTCTGCCTTCAGTGTTGATATAGTTGAAGAAGAGTTTCTTGTTCTTAAGAGCAGTCTGGATCTGAAAAGGACTTCGCTGTGAATTCAAATTCAAAAAGAAAAGGGAACCCGGCACCGTAGTTATTAGTAGTTCTGTTAGTTTCGGATTAATATATTCCAGTAGATTCACACATTTCATCCCAGACGTATTGCAATATAGCACCATATATAGCCATTTCAGATTATACACCAAAAAACAAGGGAAATCAGTGTAAGTGAATATGTATGCTTTCGGTCTATTCTAAAGGGAATTAGGGAAGCCCTAAAAAGCAGACATATTATATTATCATCACATCCAACATCACCAAACCCCAAACCAAACCGGTACCCATGTCATGTTATTTAGTCATTTCATTTTTTATGGAGCCAAGCATGCTTTCTTTTGGTTTACCAAAATGGCTCAACCCACTTGCAATAATTTTATCCAGCATTTTTTTATACCTATATAATATTTCCCATTACCAAATTTTCCATCTCATTCCTATCTAATAAGTTCGTACCTGCAGAAATATTCATATCTCATAATAATAATGAAATCTAATATATTCTTGTCTGGGTTGGGATGGGCGTACTACCATAAAGTATAAGCTTTTGCAACAACTCAATTTTCTTCTTCATGTGTATATAATATATGTACCTAAATAAACTATATCTTTGTGGCTTATTCGACTGTAAAACAACGGAATATAATATGTTGCAAGAAATTTTCTATCGATTTTGTATTATAATATAATTATATAAGCAATACATTATTTGTATGACAATAAATCTATATAGAATCCCAGACTATATAGCTATATATCATGTAAATTCTCACACATTGAGTGCGAGTGCAGACAAGCATAATATGCATTCATGTTAAGCAAATCGGATGTAGTAGAATTTCCAAAAGAACTTACCTCATTAGTTTCGGTTATGTTATCGGAGGTAACGGTTCGCATGACTATGTGAAGCCTTAGGATTTCATTCAATTGAGTTGCGTTCGACTTGATGATATTCAGCGTTGGAGTCCTTAGAGCCTAGAGAGAAAGTATAATGTAATATATAATGTCGACAATCCAGACAAAAACTTTTCACTGTATTACACTATGCTAAACTGAAGATCCATACCTCATTACTGGGAACAAATACGGTGATTCCATCTGATCCAGGTTTTGTCAGCAAATCTTTGACCTCTTCTGAAGCATAGTCTTTGATCAATCGGTAGAATTCATAAGTCGGTCCATTTTCTTTCTCATTCTTGAAAAATAATAGTTACAAAAGTTAGTACAATCATGAAAATCTCATTATGCAACAACAATAATAAGGTGTGGATA
>JAANSM010003164.1:0-13438 GCA_036850725.1 Orchesella villosa | reverse complement strand
CTCTGCTGCTCTCTTTAAATTGAAGCAAGTGAATTTGCAAAGTTCAGAAAGTACTTATTTACTGCACAGACTGCAAATAAATATATTTATATCATTGCTGTATTCAAAGCTGTATTCCCGATACCAAAATATATTATGGAGTGAAATAAAATGACACACACAATACAACTTTCTCCTTACAAAACACAGATCTCTCACTAAAATCATAAAATAAACGCAAGAAGCTACAATATCACACACATTAATGTTTTTTCTTATCTGCTAACATATCTGAATCTGATTTGGATAAATTTTATTGCATTTTCTTTTCCTTTTGTTCTCGCATATCGACTTTTTTCCCTTCACAGCGGGATAATAGAACATGGAGAAACCCTGAGCTCAAGCTCAGCCAAAAAGATATATATTGGAATGCATACTAAGATTACATTTCAAGGAAAAGTACCAGAAAAAAATAATGTCTAAGGTCAAGATAAAGATTTAAGTAGTCATGCAAAAGAAAATGTAACATTTTTTTGTGGATTTTTAAAAGAAAGACTTTGAAACGGAGGGTTTCATAATAATATTAAATACATTGTAGAAGAATATTATTACACAAAATCCTTCCAAACAAGCCACCCAACACTACCACAAAGTACAAAGATCATAAAAACATGAAATGCAGAGCTCAGCTTAAGCTTGCAAGATTTTTATGTAAAGAAATGACAATAGAACATTATCCTATTTCATTCTTCTTCATGTTGAATGTTGATATGCCATAAGAAAGTACATTTATAACTTAGAATATGATTCTCCGATAGTCAAATTGTATAACGTGATAGGAAAAAGCTGAGAGAACATTTCATGTGGAAACTAATCTTATATGTAAAAGTATATATATTTTTATATCTTCCATGATGACTTACTTAACCACCTAGCCTGTGAGCCAAAAAAAAATTGAGTTTCCTTCTTTTCTTTCGTCTTGTGGTGGACGGGAGACNATATTTTTATATCTTCCATGATGACTTACTTAACCACCTAGCCTGTGAGCCAAAAAAAAATTGAGTTTCCTTCTTTTCTTTCGTCTTGTGGTGGACGGGAGACAGACAGGCTTAAGTTTAGCAAAAAAAAGTGAGTAAAGTAGTAGAATGAGCAAGCAGCAAACACATGTTGGTATATGAGCATATATATTGTTATTACTCTAATCAAAACTAGTGACGACTGGGTGTATATATTTATGTAGGATAATGCATTTATCTATTTCCTGCAGCATTATGTATTGCCACTACACCACTATTATAGCACGTCTAACAAAGCTTGGATAAAACTTGAACATTATGTGAGGAGGAAATAAGATATTTACATATATAGATACAACCATAGTTAATACAATAGAAGAATGTTGAATGTATCAAGCACAACATAACACACAAGGCCAGAAGCCAGACTGGCTGGCATCCCTTTTACTTTCTTCCTCTTTGTATATGTGTATGTGTAGTAGAAAAGTTGGCTCGTCAGGCCCAATATTTATCCTGTCTTGTGAAGTGAAATCTTTCTCCGCTTTCCCAAAATGGAGTTAGGCGTTTAGGTACAAACTAACAACAAAGTTAGACTGACATATAGACACATTTTAGTGTTTAACCAAGATAGGTGCAATACATACATTGTATATGTCTAGGAAAGTTACTCGAGTGTCAAAATGCATTGTTTTTAAGCTGAGCAGAATTAGAGGAAGCAGGTGTGAAAAAATCTGAGATTGAAAATGAAGCAGAGCATGAAACACCTATTTTCAATATTTTTCCTTTCATCCTCATTGCTTCTGGGGGTAGTACACAAGTACACATGCTCGTCTAACTTGGAAACATTTTCGCATCAAGTTATTATGACATTATAGTCTTGAAGTTACTACATATAGGAAAGAATACTCAAAGCGTCTACAATTATATTTGGTTGGTGTTGGAAGATATAGTTACACTGTTTGCTAGACAGTCATTCCATCACGAAAATGATCTTAGTTTAAATACAACCCAAAAAAAAACTTGCAAAAAACACAAATTTTTATGTTCAGTGAACGGTTCAGTCAGTTCCGAGTTGCGTTCATATATATTTCACCAACACATGTCTTGTGGCATTTTTTGTATCAACTACGTAGGGGGTTCCAATGTGAATGGTGACATAAGTAAAGCATGTGTTTACCTTTTCCTCTTTTTAAACTTCAAAAGACTACATTCAAATAGTTTTTAGCGGAACGAGAAAGTTTTTTTCTGTGTTTTTCTAAAGGATTATCTGCCTATTGCACCACAAAGCTAGAAACGAAAGTTGGGGAAAAGTGTTTTAATTTATTATACAAAATGAATGCAAAGTATTGATAAACTATCGTCTACCGTGTATGAGTTACTGTTTCATCCCATATATTCCAGTCATCTAAATTAAAGCATTCTCTCTATCTAGGCGATGTTAATGATGATGACGTGCATACTATATCAGGTATTGGTGTACCCGTGGGCCGTGGATGTAAGAAATTGCGAGTTAAAAATAGCATAAACAAATCTGAAGCCCTCGCAGTTTTGTAATACCACGAGGCATTAGATTACTCGAGGATGGTGTAATAAGTCTTCCTGCTCGGATTAGATTTACTTTTTAAAAGATAGATCGTTTTAGACGACTAAAACCAATGAAATGTACACAAACAAGACTGAAAATTTAAAGTATAAAACATCTACTTTGACTGTACGAGTCAACTTCTAAGAGGCTCACTTTTCCTCCTTTGTTTGACTTACATTCACAACATCGCCATTTAATATTACATATCATATCACATATGCACACTCTTTTGGAACGCATTTGCATTTTTATGCTTTCTCGCTTTCTTCCTTTTTACAATAAAAAGCGATGAAAAAGGCAATCTAAGATCAAGAATTGCAGTAAACTACATTAACTGACTGAACAGTAGATATCAAAAGATTATGCAAGTACATGCCGCCTACTAGCAGCAGAATATTACTTGATAGTTTCCGAAAAAGGAAAGTAATTTTATTTTACGAACTCAATAATAAAAGAGAAGGAGAGAAGGACACGGGAAATAGATATTACGTTGAAATGTAGCAACGCAGCGAAATAAGAATGGAATTCTTTCCGATTCGCAAATGACACTCCGTCTCCAATATTATTGCGATCCACTGTTCAGTCAATAAAATTTTTTGAGCACGTCGGTGTGTATAGAAATCCTGTCAGTTGTCAGTGAAATGAATAAGCAAATATATATGCAATACAGACCAGACGACTGAAATGTCTGTAAGAAGCTGTTTATCAGCCTATCATGATATAATATGCAGTTGTAGTAGTGTGGAATTGACGTTGTTGTTTGACTAATTGAAAGGTAAAATGAATTCAACTGTCTTTCAGATTTAGACTAATTAGAAGGTTGTAGACTATCAACTATTGTCAACGTTCATTTAAAAAAAACATCGCCTACTTTTGATGCCAAATGCCAATGCTAGCATATCATGAACTGCAATAAATGTATAAAGTATGTATGATGAATGATGATTCAATTACTTGGATATACTCTCTTCCAGTACTTACCTACAGACTGTAGGCTACAGTACCTTTAGTTTTAGCTGATGCATATTTATTCAACTTTGTGACCTCGAATTTCCAGCACATTCCACTCATTCCAGTACACTCTACCTTGCAGTTTTTCATTATTTAGGCATTGAGCACAGGTTGAAAAAAAGTCGAATGACTTAAGTTACACAGAAAGGTAATAAACTTAGAATTTTTAATATCAATTTGACCTCGCTCTGAAACTCTGAATGATTGAACACCCATGATGATTAAATCAAATCTATAGCTCTTCAGTCTTCATCGATTCTATACAAACAGCCAAGTCAACTACATCGAATTCGCTTCTGTTGGAAAAACTTTTTGCTTGAAATGCGAACATCAAAGGTTTTTTAATGATACTGATGAGAATTTACTTTCACTTTACTTATTGCTATAATATTTACTCCTCTCTAATTACAACTTGAACTTACCCATAATTTAATATATATACATAAGCTTTCGCTATTGATCTTGTAAGGGCACGTGTGCTGACGAACCAGAATGTAGAAGTACAAACAGAGTGTCCTCAATTAGGAAAAAATCTTGGCTCTATTTTTATCCAAAAGGGAAACAATATCGCAATTTTTCCGGTGTCGTAATTCACAATCTATTCCTTATATTATAGACAGCATATAGAATAACATGTGACTGCGTAAAAAGTAAAGGGCAACAGCCTTTCTTCTTCAATGGGGCACCTTGATACCATTATGAGCCTATGCAGTGTGCAGACAGGCACCGCCAAATGCATTTTAGAACATACCAACTTTAAATGAACCTAAGGGGACAGTACTCTGCATTTGAAACGACCTCGAAATGTCCTTCTATACCAGCTCTATTGAGGAAGGTGAATGGTTTTCCACAATTGCGTCATATGTAAACTTTAGTTGTCCATCAGATAGTCTCATGCACAGGCCATGAAAAAAATATTCAATACATTCTAAGTACTTATGATATAACTTGGTAATCTAAAATCGTCATTTTTAGATTAAAATGCATTTGAATTGTATCTGAAACAGAATAAAATTTATACCTCAACAGGATACATCTCCCCGAGGAAGAAAGTGCCCTAATGAATAACCAACAGAGTATGATCATCATCACTATCACCATCAACTGCAAAATTGCTTCACGCAAGAAAGCTTAACTGTAGTGGAAAACTTCAAGAAGTTTTGTTTTTATCATCATCATACCAATCTCTTGTGCCATCAGCTTGATGACCACTCGACCAAATGCCATTTCTCTTTCTTCCCAAAAGGAAAGTTTTTAGCTTTGCTTACTCCCACATTACGAGTTATACACATGACTAGTAGTGTAGTATATATATATACGTTGGACAGTCCACAGGAGCACAAAGAAACGACTGAAAAACATATACTCCATTATCGTCCACATAATTTTGATGCTGCGCTGCACTTCCAGTTCCCCTTCCTCCTTAGCTTCCCATTTCTCTGTTGAGCATATATACCCTTTTTCTTTTATAACTTGCCTTACTTACACTTCTGTCTTTCCACTAACAATCTCAGCTGAGCAAAAACGAAATGGCAAAACGAGAAGGAAGACTACACACCAATTTCTTTTTCCATCAGAGACTAACGGACCGCAAATAAATCTCGGAACTGGACTTGAAAATCAGTTGCTTTGCTAGTACACCAGTCACAGTGCGACTTTTCAGATTCCATCATCCCGTTTTAAGTTACTTTTACTCTCTCTCGCCTATCATTTAGCTCCATGCTTTCACGAAATTGCAACAACTTTCTTGATGAATGCACCATCCAACTATGAAATGGCCGTGTGGATGATAAGACTATCTGTAGCACTGCACCGCACCGTGCACCGGTAAAAGTAAATCAGGCAGCCCACACCACTGTCATCAGTGCAGCTCGTTAAGTTCTTGCTAAAGAAATTGGCTCAGCCCATGATTCTCTTGTGATTTAAGTTTCCGCTTAATGCATAAATAAGCTTTTGTTGTGTAATATATCGAAACTTTTTAAACAAGTTTCGTCGTTGTAGCTGAAAAGCCGATTTAGTACAAGTACATGTGCAACTAATCGTAAGCATAAAAATTTAGACATGTACATGCCTTGTATTATTGAAGCGCTGTAGCCGCTGTAGCTGATTGCTTTTATATATTTAACGAAAGATGAAAATACGTAGTAACAAGCCGAGAATTGGGAGCAGCAATTGTGTTGCAGTTGCTGCATGCGAATTGCAGAACACGTTTTGTCGTTAATTATCCATATTTACTTTGATGACTAGTAGTAGTAGATTTAAACGCTTCCTTTCTAGACAACGGAGTGATTTCTGCTTCTGATTGTCAACTCAAATTTTCGTTTCCCCAAATCTCATAATCATGTTGTAAGCAAAAAAGCCCGGACTGCTAACGAAAAAACAGAGATCTTGTGTAGCTAGTTGTTAGCTCCAGTATTTCTTTAAAATAAAAATGTTCAAAATTTTATTTGCCTTATAAATGAGTAAAGTATGATTCGTATTTAAAACACAAGCAAGCTTGCATTTAGAACCAGGTCCTACTCATGAATCCCCTCCTTCCAGCTTTTATACATACAACAATGACATCACTCAGAAGTCCCAAATTAGAGCCAACTCTCATACCTGACGCCTGACACACTCACAGCAAGAAAAAAGTTGAAGACATCACAATACTTTTTCTTTTTTCCTCTTTTTATACTTTGCCAGGCCAAGACATTTCTGCTCCGCATTTCTACTCCCATCTTCTTTTCAAGTAACGTTTTTATTCCCCTTTTCTTAAGGAACAAAGTAAAAGTTATGACCTTATTTGCCATTTTCTCTCTCTTAATCTAGACATTCTGCCTCCGTATCTGTTTCCCCCTGTCGCCTTCTTTCCACCTCGAGCCCAAAAAAGAAGACTTTCAAAGAAACAAAAAAAAGGAAAAAATAGGTAAAAAGACAAATGCTCATTTTCAGAACTACATATGAATTTCTTCTCATCTTGGATTCTAGAGTGGGGCAGTAAAATGGTTGTTCCCTACTTTTGTCAATTCAAGGATAGTTGAACACGTAGTTTAAGTAAGTTGCTTTTGTGCATTCCTTCAGTTCACATCCTAATACTTTAAATTAAACTTTATTCAAGCAGGTACAACCTATATACATACCTACCCATACCTTTTCCAATTCTCCTGTCCTCATTCATTGTAGTAGTATTAGTAGTAGCACAATGAGCACGACCACCATTCCCATTTATGTAGCTTAAAAAATTTGTCTTTCTCCCTATACTGTAATGCACATGTAAGGAAAGAGTGCAGTTTGTTAGCTTTATATCTAGGTTTGTATCACACAAGACAAGAACACAAAAAGTTTTCTTTCTTTCAAGAGAAAAGAAAACTTTTCAAAAGTAGGCTTCCGTTACAGTTACAACCACACAGGAGAATCATTTGGGCTGCTGAATGTTACTTGCAATTTTAGCAAGAAAGACTCAAGGAGAGAGAGAGGGAAAGAAAAGGTTTTCGTTTTCAGAATCACCCTCAATTCTCCTATTCAAATTATCCATTTAACTGTAGAGAGCAAGAATCGTAAAAGGAATATATAGAGTGAAAGTAAAAGAGAAAAAGAATGATGTAATAACATGTTCCTTTTCACAGAGAAAGCACTTTTCTATCCAATTCACTAGACTTTGGCGTGTATAATATGTACGTATACTTATACGCTACGTATGGGAAATGACGGGAAAGGAGCTGTTTTGAGTAGCACATGGTGCTTAAAAAGAACAATGCACTCGAGTTTGTGATGACAGACGCGCTTAAGTGTGCATTGCACTATGCAGATGAAAGTATGTAGAATAGAGGATGAGATTACATTATAAGGCTATATACGTGTACTACGTGTACATTTTTGTATACTCTCCTTTTTATGTGTACTAGCATGGGAAACACTATGTCATTACGCTAAAGACCCACTTAAAGTAAAAGACAAAAAAACGTTACAAAATTCATGCTTTTTTATACAAACGTTCTCTTTTTATTATTGCACATATACATATGTATACGTAATTCTACTTACAAGTCCATCACTGTAATATCCTGTAGTTTTGTCTCGTTTTTCTGCAATATGTGCCTATACGCAGTTTGTAAGCAAGAAGAAAGGGAGAAAAGTATTCTTGAAATGTGCCATTTTCCTATTTCTATTCAAATGGAAATCTTCAGCTAATGACCAATTAGGTAAGAAAAAAAAGAAAATAGGAGGAGAAAAAAAATCGTTGACAATATTGGCCATAGCTAGCCATTATGCTAGAAATAAAATGCAGATATTTCAGATTTTCTTTTGAGATCTGCCGCGATCAACCATTTTGATACTCAAATAAAAAATATTCATATATACATATGAGCAACGCACTTCAATTACCCTCATTCTCATTCACTGACGCTAACAACGTGAATGCCCAAACCATACTGTAATATAAGCGTTATATGTTATATCTTGTATATATGTGTTCAACACATCCACAATGATTTTAAAATGGATTCGTAAAACTACAAAGTACTACAGAAATATATTATGCAAAGTATACGTTGCATTGTAAGGAATGCATAAAAATACTTCCATATTTCCCATTCCCTTTTGTTTCCTTATTTTTCTTACTCCGTCCCATTTCAAGAACTTATATAAAATTATTCGCTATATTATGTATCTATTCCATATCAAGTCAAGAACGAATCATGTCTTCCTTCCTTTGAGAATTGTTCATTAGCCAATAGTTTGAAATGCACGTTTCTCAGAATGAAAACGTGATCCATTCCAAAAGATCTACATGTACGTCAGTCAACATACAAGAAGGAAATACAACTTTATATATGTGCTACATATATTTACGTCCGTTCTTCCCTGCAACATACTATAAAATTAGGTATATATATAATATTTACTTGTAGTTTTACGAGTATGTGATATCATCATCAGTACGGACTATCGACCGAAACATTGCATTCACTATTTTTCTAACTGCTTCCGATACAAGAAAAGTGAGTCCCATTACGGTTGGCACGTTGCACAATCGTGCCATCGTATAGGATGCTCCATACGGCCTATTTCATTGGTACGAAGGGATTCGCTTAGTCTTTCAACCGTTTCGCTACAATTTCTCTTCACTGCCCAAGACTATGCTCATATACTCATGACATCAAATCAAATCACAAGTACACATGTACGCATTTTACTTCTCATGGAATACGCAATTAATATTGGAAACGAGGGTTCCATTTATGCATAAACGTACAGCATCACTGAAATAACAAAATGGTACATTTTAGTTCCTTGTCTTGGAAGTCTAACGACACGGAACAATTCCTATTCCCAATTCCATTGAAATAAAAGTGATATGCCTATAAACAGAGATTTGAAGAGAGAAAGTGAAGAGAAGTATGTAGAACATATACTGGACGCGTGTGGCAAGTACGTATCCGTATATTATTGTTGGTACATTTGTGCAGCAAGAGGAAATACGAGATAGCAATTAAATACACATCTTTTTTTTCTCCTACTCATTCATTGCCACTACTATGTCTACTAATAAAAGTACCGCGCCGGCTTTGTTTTACATTGGGTGTACAATATCAAAGGGGCAATTGCTTTTTGCCGATTGTACTAACTTTTGAATGCGTCAGTCAGATGAGGGCTGTTCAGAGAGGATCTCGAGGGATTGTAAAACCAACAAAAAACGAGAGTTTGATCATTTATGATTCCTCCTCCTCTTTGTGCGTTCTCTCTCTCTCTCGCTTTTATTCCCTTGTACATATTACATTACAAAGGGGAAAACGTAAAAAGCTCGTAACAATTTGCATAATTCAGGGTTGCTGAAGAGAATCAAAAGAATTAGGTTTTATCGTTGGCAGCAGTAGCATGAAAGTACAAGGCAAAAGGCAATAAATGGTTTCATTCACCAAACTTGAAGCGGTGTAGTTGAGTCAGTATTATGAGTCGGAAAAGGCTAATTTGTATGCGATATATATCGGTCAAAAACGCGAGCATGGCTTAGGGTTACGCAAACACAGGAACATATTTTGATGTCAGAGTTAGAAAGCTTTTTGTGGAAGCATGAATATATTATGAATGAATTGTTTTAATAAAACTATGTTTTGAATTCTAATGCGTGTGAAGATCCGCAAATCTAGGAACCTATATATATGCTTTTATGCCAAATAGGTTTTTGATTTTGATATACCAAATTTTGATGCTGTCGATAGCACCGAAGAGGTGCCCTAAATTTATTTGGGATATCTAACACTTATTTATTGAATAACTTAATTTCTAGGCTACTGTGATCTATGTTGATCCAAAAATCCAAAGTTAATGCGAATAAATAGTTAAATGACGGAAATTAAATTACGGAAAAAGTATAATTACGCGTTGCCAAATTAATGCATACGCTTACAAGCAGAGTTTACAGTTGGCGAGAAAGAAATAATATACGGAAGAATAAGCTTATATCTCTACAGTTGTTGGTTGAGATTTGAAGGAATATGTAGTGTAAACTCTGGTGCTCGTAAGAGAATCCGGGCAACATATACCGCATGGCACATGAAAGTATAAAAGGGTTGTATTTATAAACAAAAGTTCGTTTAGTTATACTAACTTAACTAAATATTTCCCGAAATATATTAAGGTTAAATCACCTAGGTATACAGGTTTGGTTTGGTTTTATGAATCATAAAGGACATCACAAAAAAGTAGAATTCGTTTATCTCGGAAATTCGCTCAGTCCCCAGGTACGGTATCAATAAATTGGGTACTCAAATTTGATTGAGTTTTCTCCGAATCTTACAGCGTACACTGGAAATTGTTTTTCAATTGTATGAAAAGTTGGTACGGTTCAGCAATAATTGAAGTATGTACTTTCCATTTCCATAGCTCATATAATTGCCAATCTTCTTGATTACAAAAAGAAAAACTATTTACTTTATTGCAACCGTTACCGCGAAAAATTCTTTACTGGGTCATCCAGGCTTGTTTTGAAAAGTTTTTGCAAGTAAGGAGAGCACATCGCAATAAACAGGAGGAGAAAGGTACTCAGTTGGTTTTGATTTGACGTATGCACGTACTTTTGTGCTTTAAAACTAAAAGTTAGCCAATTTGACTTCTTCAATGGGACTCAGTGCTCATATTCATTCTGGAAAGTCACATTTGAATTAACGATCTTTATCCTGTTATTTTTATGGGATTTTTCACCAACTCTCCTCCATGCACCCTATTACAACTTGGAAAGTCGATACCTATAAGGCTAAACTCTCTGTGCTCTCGCATTGCATTGCATAGCACACGGAACAAATCAAATGCTACCCTTCTTATGTTGCATAGTACGGCATGAAAAGCAAAACTGCTAAAAGCGTATAGGAATTCCAGCTGAAGAAGGACGTGCGCACTTCAACAGTTAAAAATAGCACAGTAATGTAATGTGATAAGAAAATGGAATTAATTGTTCCTGCAAAAAAATTATATATGAGTACGAATATACTTGACCATTATTCACTCTTGTGCACGTAAATATACAGGTAAGCACCGCTTACTATCATAAGAATGCTTATAACTATACATCGGATTTGTATGAAACGGCATGTTTTACATACCTGATCGTACGGGTATGCCACTTTGTATGTGTACGATATGGACGAAAGTAAGGTCTTCGAGACCCATTTGTTGCGGCATATCGGGTATATTTTGGCAATTTGGGTATACGGCATATGTTTAGTCATATTTTGGCATTTTTTACGGCATATTATATGCCGAATCAATTTTTAGCCTTGATTTACCCAAGTTGGGGTGCATTAACAAACAAGTATGCATGGAACTGGCAAATAAGGTTTACATGCATATATTTTTCTCCCAGTTCGTTGGATTTGTTTGTGGATATTTTCAAACCAAATTCATAAAGCATTTTGGGGTTCTATATAAATGCATTTTCATAAAACTCCATAGATTCTATATGCATGCATTTTTATACAGCAACCTGTGTTTTGCTTTTGTATGTATTTTCATATAGAATATTTTGTTTTGAAATGCATGTCATTCCAGATGAAAATAGATTTGGTGTTGTCAGAAAATCCGGGATTCGATACAATGAAAAATGTAGCTTCTATTTTGAGTAACCAACAGTTTAAATTAAACTGGAGTCACATATTATCACTTCGTTAAAATATTGCTCTATTACTACAGTAGAGCTGGAACGGGCACTGCTAACAGATAGACGACAACGCTTCACTGCTGAAAATCTTGGATTGGCTTTGACTTGTCACAATGAATTAGCATTATATCAAACTTACTTTGTTTTCGAATACATATTTGTACTTATATATGACTTTATTGTGACTTGTGTATCTCAAAAATCAATAAAAACCCTATTTTTATAGCATATTTTTACGGCATATTTTGCTCATTTTTGCGGCATATCAGCATGCATATTTTGACCATTTATACGGCATACTTTTCCGAAGTCTACTTATAACATAACCAAGTACGTCAAAGCTTGCAACGGCCCTGAGGAAACATGAAAATTGGATGATGAAAAGCTTATAGAGGTCATGCTGTGAGTGAAAGCATATAAACTAAAATGTTTAGGTAAATCCTGCAACTTTTTATTTTAAAAATAGTTCCGGTAGAAAAAAATTCAACGATTTATACATAATCTTTAAGAATATCAAGAGTCCTTCAGTAGTGTTCTAATTTTAGGCAACTCTACCAAAACTACAACAGAATCATGCTTTTATGTTGGTATTTTTTCATTTAGTACAAGCACGTGGCATTTATTCTGTAACTGGTATATTCAGGTATGACCAAGTAATGGCTTTATTTATCATGCCAGGAAGCAGAGGAAAGATTTTTACGAAATGGAATTTAATAAAATGTCGACTAAGGCTATACTTGACAGTTGAAATCGTATTTTCAATTGATTCAAGGAAGTACTATCGTACCTTTATATATTTTAATAGAGTTTACATTGATGCAGGTAGTTGTATTCTTATGTCAGGTTACTTCTAATGCATAAAGTTCTCACACATCACACGATCACACATTCTAAAGAAAGAAAATAAATGCTGAACATACAGTACACAGAGTAAAAGCCTCTCCCTATGTGCTTCCATTTTTCATTTCTCTTCATGTGACAGGAAATTATGACTAGATTTCCTTTGCAATCTCTTGGTGCGGAAGTTCATTGAGCTGAAAACTAATGAAAAGATATAAATAAGCTGTCCTCTACTTACTTTACTGTGAGCAGAGCAAAAGCCCTCTCAAGACGTAGGAAGTTAGTCCTTATCATCATCATCACACACTCAAGTGTCTTATTCTTAAGCTACGCTTGCAGACCTTTGTGATCACATTGGCAGACAAGGAGACAACATTTTTCCTGAGCTCCTTTTGTCCGTTTTACTTTACTTCTCGCCAAAAATTAAAAAGGATTTACAGAAAGTAAGAATGCTCACTTGCCGCGTTTCTACTTCCGTGATTTACAAACAGCACTGTAAGCATAATATAGGACAATGCATTTCAATGTGGTTTGTGCCAGATTCTAGTATTTTGTAATGCAAACTATGTTTATGGTATGTCGTGTTTACAGCACATGACAATGTGGCATTAGTCATGTTGCCCCACTGGTTGATGTAAGAAGGGCAAGGTACATAATTTTCACACGTTCGCACTTTTGGTAACTTGTTTCCTTCACTAAAACTTGTAGGTTTTCATCACACTCATGTTACTCATACATAACTATATAATAATAATAATAATAAGCGTTTATTGTCATAATGGAACCCTCAGGAAGAGGCATATTACACCATAGACATCAGTTCAAGTTACATACAAGGTTAGAAATGAAAATTATACTTGTAATTTA
>JAANSM010003163.1:0-13439 GCA_036850725.1 Orchesella villosa | reverse complement strand
AAAAACTATTTTCGACCCAGTTTATTTTTTATTGTCAAATCAGTCTACCAAAAATGATGTCCTGGGAGCTTCCTCTTCCTACACGCTCATTTGCTCCTATAAATAAACATAATTCACCTACAAAATGTTTACTTTATGATCATGTTATGATGATGAAATATCGTGCAACGCGAGGAGCTCCCAATTGCATTGCACTTACTGTTACATGATAATTTTCTGAAGAAGCTCAAAAAAATATACCAAGCATGTATGTTTGTTTGTACAAACATGCAATTTGAGTAAACGAAAAGTAATCATTTTAAATCTTGTAGCATTATAATGAACATACTTACTGATGCTTACTTTAGCTAGCATACATTCTTTTTTATTGGGAGTGGGGTCCGTTATAATGGGATGGCAGTTATGTGAGATGTAAGTTTGACTTGTCGTTGACATCACATAACAACACATTGCATCTCTCTAAGCTATTTTCTACAAAATAAAATGAATGAGAGGGATACTTTTTTGGTGACTGTTTGTCATTTCATCGTCATCCTAGAGCTCCTCATCAAGCAACCATATCGACATACGACACGACATATGAAACAGTGATGTGATGCTAGACTGACGATAAAATGAGTCTATTCATAACATTACTTTTTTAAGACTGTTCTTATTTCAGGATTAGGGATATTTTCATGGGCACCAGCAATAAAAATAGTAAACAGTAGCAATAAGCTCTAGCTCTTGCTATGAAGTAGCAGTCAAATATTACCGTTGTAAAAATAAAAGAATACAAAAATATTTTACACCCTTCGTCTTGGTTTTCTTTTGTATAGCTTATTGTCCAAAAAGCTTCATGATTTTCTGGGCGATTTTGGATGAAATTGGTCGTAGAGAAAATCATAAAGTGATTCTTGTTGTCGGAAATTATCATCAAAATACCATGAAAAACGTTATATATATAATCATTATCATTTCCGTATTTTCGGAATTTTTTCTGTTTGTTTAAAAAGCTGTAGCCGCCATTGATTAAGTGTGGGTGGGAAAAGCGGAAAAGATAGGCATGTATTTTAGGTCTTCTGTTGATCACTATGATTCCCATTGAATTTTTAAAAATAGCTTCCGTGATACCTCATCACTTCTTTCTTCAGTCCGTGTCCATTTGAAAATGTAATAACTTTGTTCCAACACAAGACAAATATCTGTATTATGATCTGATGAATATGATGGACTTGAATACATCGGAATTCCCATACGAAAATTGAAAGGATTGAGCTGGCTAGTTTTTCTATTTTCAGATGCATTTAATGGGCATCTCTGCATTTTGTACTTGTGGAGATATGAAGATAATATGCTCCCAGTCTCCATTCCACTGATGGAGATGAGCTGTAAGTAAGCGTGAAGTCATGTTCATTTAGGCATAGGACTAGTGACTCATACAAGTTTAAGAGATTCAGATTCAGACGCGCACAGACCCAGGCAGATGTTTGTTCCTTCTGCTCTCCTCTTGTTTATATGAACACTTGCATTTTTACTTTTTCTACTGTATTACTACTGGCCTGCTTTGCTTAAGCTACATAAAAATGCCGCATCGTCATCGCCCCGCTCGAGTTGTTTGCTGTTCTGCCTCTTCTGTAATAGACGAATTTTCATGGAAATGAATACTACCTAATTATTTTTACAGATGTAAACACATGACTAAACTAAAAATATGACGTGACTGCAGAGCTGCTGAATGGCAGACTGATCATCAAAATATCACATTGATTTAGCATTGAAAATAATATACATCTGCTATTTTATAACCACATTACTTTTAAATGTGATTTACTGAAAACTATAAAAAAATATTATCGTTCGCCTGAGGTACGAGTTGGTGTCTCCATATTTCTCAAAATAAAACACCAGCTTCTCACACTCATATTTATTCTGCTAAAACACCAGAGCACTTTTTATCTACTGTATCTAGAAATATAGGTAGAAATACACGAATAAGTAGGTAATAGTGTTGTTCCTGATGTTACTCTAATTCAAAATTACCTGTCTTGTTACCTCCACAAATAAAAAATAAAAAAGGAGCAGCTGGTGTCTTTGAATCCACAGGAGGAGTGGGTTAGTTGATGGACAGCAATCGAAATTGGTTTGGACTGTGGTCAACTCAAAGCGCAAGCGAATCTTGTCATATCCCTTCGAGTTTCCACTCCGAGCGATTATGCACGACGTGCCCTATTATCCATATTGCTTCGCATTTTTAGGAAATGAAAACAGTCTTGAAGGAAAGAGAAGGAGTGTTCTGTTCTGTAGCCTTCACTTTTCTCCATCTTTCGAAATTACTCAACCTAAACTGAACCAACAGCAGAGAATTTTGTTTTATCATGATATAATATAAACGAAAGTAGCCAACGGCTACACGAACACGAGCATCAGATCAGCATCATCCATCTCATTTGTAATCCGTAAAACCAACAGTAAAAAATGTAATGCATAATAGATTCGAGTGGGCATCCATGCTCATGCTCATGCCATGTTTCTATTTGTATGCATTAAGGAAAGATTTATGCGCTTTGGTTTTGCTTCCTATATATCCATTTCAATTCAAGCAGACCCATACCATGCGTTTCGCACGCAGATCCAAAAAAAACTGATCCTTATGTACACTTATATGTATTTATGCATGTGTGCAGCTCACTCAATAAGCAATCATAAAATGCGAAACAGCTTAATTCTAAAAACTATCCTATCATCATGGTATTAACTTTTCAACGATACCAGCAACTACCAACATGAATCTTAAGACGATCATTCATGTGCGTTACGTGTGGTGCTGGTGTAGAAAACCATCTCTGTATGATTTTTTTGAATTAGATTCGCAGTAGTAGTCACAGTGGATTTTTTGGAGGTAACTCTTTTTTCCTTCATCCTTTGTAAACTGAACATAGCAATACACCACACTAGTGCTTTGCTTTTCTGTTGCTGTCAGTCAGAATTAGGTTATTTTGTTTATGGAGCTTTGTGAAATTGGATCGGCCTTTTTTAGACAAGCTATTCTTAACTTTTTTCTTCTTTACTCTCTCTCTACTCAACTACTTTTGGATACTTAACCTTGTTGAGAGCTTATGACGAGAGGAAATGGAGAGATGAAACGAAACTAAACTCTAAATCCTTGATATTTTTATACTTCCATTTTATCCTTTACTTGAGAAGAACTACTTTTTCATACACAATGATCATGTTCATCTTCAAAATTATTGGTTTACTTTTGATTTTTTCTGAACTAAGTAAGTATCAAAGAGCTCGGCTCACAGTTGTGGTCGTCATCATACTTGAAAAGATGATAATAATGCTTCTGAGAAGGAGTAAGACTTACTTTATAATGTAGACATTGTGTGTACATATATGTACATCTTCCAATTTTTTTCAGCCGCAAAAGACGATCCAACCGACATCATTTTCTTGCCGTGAATTATATATGATTCCCATGATAAAATACTCCTCAAAAGGCTGCATGTTCAAGGGAAAGAAAATGGAAGATAGGAAAAAAGTAAATGTCCTGTGTCCAATGTCGCACACGCATATAAAACTCGTACTATCGTAGTAGATATAGTATGACATTCTCATGATGATGATGATGATGATTATCATCTTGTATTCTCTACATAATTTTTTGTGACTCTCTTGCATCTTGCATGCGTGTCTACCTCTTCCACACCACGTTAAATTTTTCTCTCTAGAAAGTCCATTTTTTGTATGGATACTGAAATTTTCCACATCCACCTACACAAACCCTTACAACTACCTAAGCAATAGGAGAAACTACTCCTATAACAATAGGGGAAGTAACGCAACAGAGGAAAAGAAATGAAAAAATTGTTCACTTCACGAACTGTCCAATACCATCTTATTCATTGTGAATGATACACTACGACGAGTCATGAGAAGAAATGGAAAGAAAGCAGACGGATGTTGGATGTGCAGTGTATACAGAAAGAGAAAAATGTAAGAAATTCGAAGGTAGCGAAATGTAATATAGCTATATACATATACTTCAGTTCAAAACTGCTGCACATTTTCAACCAGGGAGAGGGAGAGAGGAAGAAGAGGTAATAGTAGCTGTATCAAGTTCAAATGTATCACAATCACATGTTTTCATCGAAAGACTATGAAATGAAGGAAAGGAAGATAGGAAAAATACAATGAAAGTAAAGTTGCATGTCGAGTCTTGTGAGAACTGGAAATGGCTTGGAGCGACGAGACAAAAAAAACGGTCGTCGGATCTCTTTTCTCTCAGAAAAAGGAACGGAACTAGGAGGAGAGAAGAAGAGCCAGGGAGTATAGTAGTATTGGTAATAAAAACGGTAGAAAAAAGCGTGTAGAATTGCAGTGATTCGTATATTGTGGAAACCACTACTGCTGCCGTTCTCTGTAACTGATGTGATTGTAACGCTATCCTCCACTCTTCTTTTCTTCCTTACACGGATACTGTGAGTTTAACTATACCGTATAACAACAATTCTCGGTGGAGAAGGGGAACTATTTTGTTGAAGTAGTTTTGATCGCATAGGTCATTCGTATACCTTTTGAATCTTGTGTACTGTTGTTACATACAATTTACAATGTAATCCTTACTTAAAATTTCAAAGTAAAAATAAATATTATAATAATATATTTATTTTTGTAATAAATTAGATTTGCAGTAAATCGTGTACTTATAAAGTGTTATATACGACGTAATAAGTTAATATGTTCTATGAATTGTAAAATCGATGAGCTTTTTCCTCCACGTGACAATTGACAATGACATTGACCATGATAGCAACAAACTGAATGGATTTGGATTTTCAGATCATCATGTCAACTCGACTTGAATATATAATGCACCTATAGTTTTTACTACAACTGCAACACATAGCCAAGATACTTTTGTGTGAATAGCATATAGTCTTCAGCAAAGGCTTGGCTAGCTGACATTGTGTATAATAACACGCTTAAATATTGATTTTACTGAACATTTCATCACACCAAAATATTTGGCCTTTGCTAGTTTGCTCTAATCTAAACATATATGTTTAGGAATGCATATATACGTAGTCGTTGACCTGGACGCTTAGTTGAGGGTGTCTAGTTTTATGCAAAGTCTGTTTATAAAAAATGACTTCTGTTTCTCTTCTCGCCGCATACCCTTTGATAAATATAGCTGTTTGCGCTACGCTACACTGGAATTGACTCCTCTGAATCTGGATGCAGTAGTTATATACAACTTCTTTTCAGGTCTACACAAGCGGTTTTACACCACAAATCATATGAGAAGTGTTCACTAACTACTATATCCAAATCCCAAATCCAACACCGATTCCCATTCACATTTCACACTACAAATTTTTATTCGTTCCAGCGCCACAAGCAGCAACAGAAGCAAGGTTTAGCTTATCTAACAACATACTGAGTGAGTGGATAGAGTAGAGGCACACGCTTTGCAAAACTTATACTTGCTTTGCTCTCTTTTGTCTTCGTTGTGAATGCACTCATGAATAATAATAATATTTGAAGAATAGTCATAGTCATCATCATCATCATCCTGTTATTCTAGAAAGAGAGAGAAAGGTCTGACTTTGACTACGGCATATCTACTAGCGATATGTGTGTGTGCTAATAAAATGATGTGAGTGGATAGCGTAGAGGCACACGCTTTGCAAAACTTATACTTGCTTTGCTCTCTTTTGTCTTCGTTGTGAATGCACTCATGAATAATAATAATATTTGAAGAATAGTCATAGTCATCATCATCATCATCATCCTGTTATTGTAGAAAGAGAGAGAAAGGTCTGACTTTGACTACGGCATATCTACTAGCGATATGTGTGTGTGCTAATAAAATGATATATTATGTACATTTTCTCATTTCACTTCAAATACAAAAGTATGAATTTATATGTATGTAACCTGTATGTCTGTCTTATGCTACATTACATACAATATGCATTTATGTTCTCAACCTCAACTTTTTCCCAAATGAAAGACTTGAGGACACTCAAAAGGCTGAATGGACATTAAGTGGTCACATATGGACAAGTGGCTTTTTGGAGAATGAAATTAGCCTTCCCAACTCTCCAGAGAGATATATCTCTCTTTCCAACGAACCTTCGTCTTCCTTGATTTTCCACATGCGTACATTACATGTATGTCCGTTTAAACATTTATTTCATACTGGTTGACAACTTTGCATATTACATGCATCCTTGCCTTCCTTCGAGTCCAACCAAAGCAAAGCAGAGAGCCTCCAATTCCTTAGCAAATAGCTTTTCCATGCTCATATAATTTGGTGGCCTGGCTTCTCCTTTTCCTCCTTGTTCCTCGGCGTCGACTGGAGAAGGCAAAGAAGCAAGGAAAATTGCCAAATAATAAAGGCAAGCTGAAATAGAGAGGGGATAGTGTCAGGAGCAGAGAGTTGAGGTTGAAGTTTTGCCCTATCTTTACTTTATACCTCTTCTACGTCCTTGCCTTTGCTTCCTTTTATAATAATAGTAAAGGATCTTTTTTTACTTGAGTTGAGAGGAAAAGCAATCATTCTTTAGTGTCATCACCCAGGCATATCATTATTTATTCGGATCGGTGGCAACCTGACATGCAATTCATGCTGTGTTGGTTCTGAACATTGGCTTCCTTGCACACATGTAGGCATTCGTGTACGGTAACTACATGCAGCAGTGGGAAAGCATCCAGAACAAAATAGACCAATTTTCTAACTGTCTCTTTGCTCAATTCAACACTGACCTGGCCGTGTTTGCGAATAGACAAGAAAAAATAAACTTCTTGGCACAAAACTAAGAAGCTTTTTTTGGCTTTGGTTTTGCGAAAGAATTTGTTTCTCCAAATTGACTCTCTTCTCTCTCCTTCTCCAGCAGAGTTAAACAGTTGTCCAGAAAAGAAGAAAGAAAGAAAGAGTGGCCACTTTTTTGCAAGAATCTATTTTTCTTCTTCTTTTTACATAGACTAAACTTCTGCTTTCAGTATCAAATCAACCTGTCACTCAGCCTCAGAATGGAATGGTATGGCATACCAAGTGAGTGCGTTTGTGTAATAGCAACAGCTAACAATATGGCATATATATGTTACGGCACAGTCATATGGTTTCATGTACTAACTTACACACAAAAGAATGGCGAGAGCTATCATGAAAGAATGAGTGAAAAAGTACTTTACTTTCGAAAAAATGCACATCAATATTCACTAACTACCACACACGAAAGATAAAGAAGTCGAGCTGACGAGTGTGTGTGTGACCAATCTCAACTTGTGCACGATTCTGAAAAATCCTTTTTATGTTACAGCGAAGTAAAGTCTGTAGTGTAGTTGTAGTCACTTAAATGAATTGAATTTTTGTACACTTTTCCACTTTTGGATGTCCAATTCTTGTGTCAATCAATCTTGTAGGGAACAAAAAGTGAAGACATACATATATATAGCCTTAGCAATGCGTATACTTATATCTATTTACATGCGCTAAAAAATAGCTAAAAGGAAGAAGGAATAATGGTTTAGTTTTAGTTGCTTGGTGGTATGGTATCATTTGTCAGCAAAAGTACATGAAAGTCCGAAAGTATCATCAGTCATTTCTTCATGGTGAAGCGAAAGAGAAGAGGATTATGCCATGCCATCACTCAACTCAAAATTTGATGTTCTATATACTGATCCTCTCTACCCTCCAATCCAATATATATTAGCCATGTAGGGATGTGTATAGGGACTTAATTCTTTTTCCTGTAATTGCTGACCGGCTTCTGTACATCCTTCACCAAAATAAGCGTTGTACTTATACACTATATAATACGAGCAGTAATATTTCTTGTAAGTAGCATGAGGAATTACAATATAATTGAAATTGACAAAGCAATAAAACATCAAGCATGAGTAAAACTGTCAGCCAACATGTGAGATTACAATTATCATTTGCAACCTACTCATCGCCAATAAATACATACATAGAAAAACTAACGAAAGTTGATGAAAGCGATGCGATGAAAAAACAGGGCAAGGTAAACGGAAGGAGTATATAAATACAAACTTTTTTATTCAACTGTTGGGCTAGGCTATGAAAGAAAGGAACACATACAACTAACTACGTATATAGAAAAAACACGTGAGTATAGATTTTGTTACAATAAACGGTAAAACAAGGGAAACAAATGGAGAAGAGAGGGAGAGTGGCTATATTATTATTATCTTTATTGTATAAAAGGATAATATATAATGTATAGCGATAAAAGTAGTTTGAATAAATGAGCATCATCATCATCATCGTCTTCTTGCTCTTTCAAAGAATCTTCATAGATCATAGGAAAAATTGTAGCAATAATATGAAAATACGAATATTATATATGTGTGCTTCCTCTTCCTCCAAAAACTTTTCGTGTGTGTAAAGGCAAGGCATGGCATGGCAAAGTGCGTTATGGGAGTTGTTGTTGTTACTATTTTTGGTGTAATATCCTATATCTTTTTTGAATGTGTATGATATGGTTCAGTTTCATTGTGGAACTAACTTGACTCCCTCAGAATTTACGACTGGTTCGCGTGCCTTGGGATGCTAAAAGATGAGGAACATAATGTCCATTTTGTTTCAGGCACAGGGGAATCTTTTTCCCTTTCATTCTTATATTTTTCTTGGGAAACAACAGAATAAGAGCAAAAGGAATAAGACGACCAGGGCGATACAAATATAAACATATTGAACGTATAAGTGGACGTGTGTATTTCTTAGCCATATATGCATGTTTGGTGGAAGAAGAAGAAGGATGAGGCAATATTAAAGGAGAGTTTTATTTTCCTCAAACAAAGACATACATGAATTCATGATTCATGCATGATGCATGCATGCATGAGTAAAGGAAATGAATCAACAACAAAACACAACACGAAACTTGGGGAATACTACAATTCTACAATACAACACTGCGACATATATATATCTATATATATACGCGTATATATTTATTTGGCTGAATGATCTCATGCATTTTATTGTCTAAATAGTTTTCTTGCCGTTTCATTTCAACTGTTTTGTAAGTAGTTGCAGAGCGAACACAAGAAAGAACATGAAAATAGTTGTGAAAAAGAGTTTACAAAATGTGAAAACATGCAGTCATTATCATCGTGATTCAACTCACTTTACATACGTATTTTTAGGTCAAGTAAAGAGCAAGAGCGTAATACAATTTGCATTACAATTCCTCCTCCTAATGCGAGCCAAATGCACTCAACTCATTTTCATTTCATTTTTTGTCACAGGAAAAGCGAGCAAACCTTTTGAGTGTATTATCATAAAACCAAGTCTTATCAAGGAGGATCAATAGGTCACTGCAGCACTTAAATATGAATGAGAACGGGAACATGACGAAAAAGCTAGAGCGGATGTGTGATATGATGGTGCTGTGGTGCAATGCAACGTTTAAAATATTTAAGAAGGTCTCCCTCTATTTTGACTAGCCTGCATTCTCACATCGCAACGCCTTTCCACCTGATCCGATGAAGAAAGAGAATTTTATGCAATATGGTTGTTAAAAGAAGACCTTGCAGTTTCCTTGCTCACTAAGCACACAGACACAACACACACACTACAGTGGGCAAACAAACGAAGCATGTATAAAAATCCTTGTTGTCAGCACAAGAGAATCTGGCTGTGAACCAAAGATGAAAAGAAAGCCCTCTCGGACTTTTCCTTTACCGTTTTTTCCAGACGTTAACTTTTTTGTTTCAGGCTACAAGTTTCTTTCTTCAAGAGAGCATTTTCCACTTTCTTTCTTTTGCATTTAGAGCTTGTATGGTAGGTACATTGATGGTGGAAGAAAAAGAATGCCCCCTGGGACTTTATGTTACGTATTGCTGTTACTCCTCGCTAAGTTGCATAACGTATACACAAAGTTATCTAAGCATGTGATGTAATGTGATGACTTGTATTATATTGTGCTAAATATACTTGGTATCCAACGAGGAGGTATTTGACAGGGACACAGAAGGCTTGCATGTATGCATATCTTATGATGATAAGAGTGGACCGAGCTATGGTGATAGTGTCTGGCTACCCTACTCGATATAAAGGAAGAAGACATGGATGCACGGGACATGAAATTCAATCCTACTAAGAAAACTTTGCCTTTCGCTAACACAAACACACCTACACATTTTATTCCTGTCCTTTTCTATAATTTTAAAAACTTGAAGGTTTCTTCCCATCCTGGTCAAGAATACTTAAACTTGCTTGTATATATAAGGATAGTTTGGTTCGATTCAAATCACAAGTTTTTTCGTCTCTCGGCTAAACATTATTTTGCAGGAGGAAGTTGATGGAAGAAGAAAAAAGAGAGAGAAAAGTTTTGGTGAAGAAAGGGAACACTTGAAAACTCCTAAACGGCTTCTATTGCTGATTCAGAAGGGCTGCTACATGTGTACATAATGTTTCCCGAGTTGAGATAGACTTTCTTCATGCAATTTGAGCAAAATGTTGTCGTACATTATACCTTGAGGATGTTTGTATCATGGAGCCGACCAAACCATTCCTCCATGTAATATTAGTTCAGAGTTTGGTTGGCGGACCGGTTTACATCACATCACATCATATGCACTTCACGGTTTTTTCATTCATCCACATTCTCTCGCATCGCTCTCTGGGATTTCATAGACATCCATTCCACCGTCATCATCATGTACACACATTCTTTCTCCATAGAAAAATGGATGGAACAGCAAAACAGCATGTGTGCGGTTATAAAGATGAAAGAGAAACGGCTCTCCTCGCTCGCTTTCTTGAGGAATCCATGAACAGAAATATTGACCATGAATCCAACCAATACACTGTCCCGTTACGTGACATGAAAGGTCAAATATTATTTTTTTCCGGACTCTATTTTCGATTGTCTTAACGATGGATATACTTACGCACATTTGAGAGAACCGGATGCGTATATGTTCGGAACGTTGGCTTTATACATTGTGTCGTTTAGGTTACTTTCTACGCGGAGTCGGGATCATTAATGTTCTTTTATCGTAACGTAAAATTGGCCATAATAGTTACATGTTTACATCGGATGTGGGAACTTTTTTGGGAAAGGAAGAAGAAGAATGCGTTGCTACGTTCATTGTACTCTATATCCAATGCAATTTATTCCAGTTGAAATTCCCCATTTTAAATGGTGAAATAGCTCCTTTGTGAACCATTTTAGTTAATGCTCATACGACACAATACACAAAGTAACTAATGAAATCAAGGTCATTCCTCTCCATGAATCTTTTTCTCTTTTGAATAATAATAATAATAAATGTAATGATAATAATAGGTTGTCGTATGGAGAAAGATTCATGTTGGAAAAATCTCTCCCGGGGCATATTACTATATTGCATTAAAAAGGGAAAGTTGTTACAATAAAGTACGTACTTATACCTACGCATTCGTACATTGCACATGAATAAATGTATGGGGTTTGTTCCGTACCTAGATATTTAGTAGCGTATCACTTGAACCGGAATCCGGAAGCCCGTTTCTCTTGACTTCAACAAAATTCCAGGTTTTCATCCGGGGCCTAAACGCTTTTATAACTTGGTACAATTACATTGAAAATCACATCCTAGGTTTCCAGATACAAGAAACGTGCGTACGTATGCAATATAGACGCACATTTATATGTGATTCTACTAACCAAAAGCATTTCCGTATTCCACAAAAAAGAACGATTACTTTTGTCTTTCCATACATCTCTTTCTTGTTTGTCTCGTCGAACTGTAGAGAGCTTAGACAAAAAATCTTGAACTTACGATTAGCTTGTTTTCAACAGGAACAGCAGACTCGTTTTACTCGGTAATTTTGATGATTTCTGTCTGTGCATTTCCCATATACTCACGTATTGAATAACTAACCTGACTTTTAAGTACGTACGTAGGTAAACTATGAATGTACCTATGTATCTTGTCGCAGTTACACTCACCGTGCTTAATGATAATGCAATGCAGAATGGTAATTCCACATTTCAACAAACAAAGCCTTTGCGCTTTTTCGTCTTCTTCAATGATGATTATATGAGTTTGTGGAGGCATACAAAATGCCTTTCATTTTTCAGGGAATAGAGCCAAAAACAAGGTGCCTAACTATATGTTCTGTATATATTTACTTGCATCATGATGTTTGCCTCTTTCAAATAAAATTTCTCGTGTATCTGAACATGAATGTATTTTTTGCTCCTTTCGAGTTTTGTGCTTTTGAATGCCTTATTGCTTGCTTTGCGATACACTTCACCTCGTCTGTAGTTTTGCTGTTTATACTTTTCATGTGCCAATTGAAATTCACAAGCAAGGATCTTTATGGCTTTCAAAAAGAATTCGGAAGTCATTTGTGTGCAAAACAGTCATCTGTGCATTTCATAGAACGCCCTTTGCCTTGTCAGCCATCCGCTTACAAGAGCAAACTTCGCTTTCTTTCATATCCTCATTTTGCTCCTCGTTCGAACTTCGGCGAACATCCGAAAAACAAGTAAAAGCTGGGGAAAATAAGATTCGCTAATGCAATATACATGTATATTTCGACCCGATCCATACCATCCACCTCTTACAGAGAATGCAGATAAAAATGCAAGTGAGATATAGGTATATAAGCATGTTTCAAATGGACCCTTGTGTGTAAATATATACATAGAAGATAACCATGTATGAACTCACATAATATACATATATACAAATTTTTATATGCTAGTTGGAAAAGGACTCCTCCAGAGAAAAAAGGACTGAGTTTTCTATATGAAATGAGAAGTCATTCTCGTTCCGTTGTGGCTTTCACTTCTGCTGCGTATGTCGTATCTCCTCGTCGTCCTCCTCTCTTGTCCCTTTTTTCTTATTCATTGCATTTTACCACAGGAAGGCGTTTGCTTGAATGAATGCCACTGCCATTCTACTCCACTCTTCCATTTTTTCTGCTGCATATAGTACACTGTCAACTGAACAAATACTCACACACATAGACGTATTATACAGCTTCTACGTCCCTTTTTTCTTGTTTAACCCTCAGAAAAAGAGAAAAAATCGTCAAGTCTCTTTAGTCATGACGAGCTCCGCATTTTTCCTCTTTCCCTTTGTCTTTTCCCATCTAAAAATGCACATGAAGAAGGAATCCAAACCGCAGCAGTTCCATCATCAATTCCATGATACGGAATAGGATGGCATGGCCCCTTTTTTCCATTTCATCTCTCTTCAAGGAAATTTAAATGATGCTGGTGGTAGATATACGCATATATAGGCCCCATATATATATGATGATGATGCGATAGTCGTTTTTGTCCGTTGTAATAATATAGTGGAGAAGAGGAACAGTGATATATTTATATGTACGCTTCACAATTGGACATCCCTTTTTACTCTTTACGAAACGATTTCTTTCTCTTTTCTTTTCATTTCATACTCTTTTTCTATTCTCCAACCAA
>JAANSM010003162.1:0-13440 GCA_036850725.1 Orchesella villosa | reverse complement strand
CGAGGTAAGATTTAATGAATTATTGAACTGTTGTGGTGAAGAGAGGTTTGAAATTTTAATGCTCATAGTCTGTATGAACCGATATAGATTATGAAAGGTGAAACGATGATACCATATGGGGGGCATTGATATCGCTTCCCTATATATTTCTTATCAAGCACTAGCTTTCGTCATACATGAGTATTGGATTATAACAACAATAGCTTAGAACTAGAGTGTTTAAGTTCTTGATTTACATTTGATAAAGTGAAACTATCATTTCTAATTTAAGAATGTAGTAGCAGTAGCATATCAAATATAAATCTTCTAGCATTCTATTAGGTTCAACACAAAGGCAACGCACAGACGATGCCCGATTAATTTAGTAGCACGAAGATTAAAATGCATTATCTAGTTTCAAATTCATCAGGAAGAGAAGAGAGGAGTTGTAAATTGTTTATAAGATCCGTGATGGAAACAAACCGGTGTTACCACCATCAAAGTTCCAAGGCATCTTGTAGAAAGCTTTACTTTATTTACCAACACTGCAAGGCGTTGACGCACATATGTATGTACACTAAATAACATGGATAAGACTCGTGTGAAGTAGTCATTTCTAACACAGGATGATATGAGATTACAAAGCGGTTGTAATTATATTGTACTGTGTGTGAGTGAATGTATGTCCATGTCGTATGTACATGAAGAGATAGTGCAAATAGGGATTTTATACACTAAATAAATCTTATTGAAAATATAAAGCAAAGTAGTTTTAAGAACATGTTGTTTCTGTTATCATAAAAAGTATTGGAGCAGCTTAAAGATTTGTCTCAAAAGAATACTTCTGACGTCTTAGGTTTTTAATAGGCCGACTTCCAGCTTCAATTAATTAAACTAGAAGGCATTTGGATGCTCTTTTCTGGAGAATTTTCTGCCTGAGCGAATGTAATTCCTTTAAACGAGAAGACGAGCTAATGAGCCAAACATGCCATGCAGAATCTGAAATAAAAGCAAGATATTTTGTATTTATGCACGATTCCATTTACATTTATTGCTTTTTTATTCCTCAGTAGCAACGCTTTCTTTTCTGTTGTAAGTCTTGAATTTCCCCTACGGAGCATGTAGAAGAAAAACGCGTAAGTGTAACACTTTCCAGAGTTATACCAATGCATAGAAACTAGCCCAGGCAGACCAGACCCATATCCACTCTTCCGGACATGGCCAAGCTTTTCCCGACTTTTCTTCTGTAGCTTTCATAACTTTCCCTAGCTCAGCTTTTGATGCAGCACGAGCAAGTATATGTATTTAGCTTGGCTGACGCTCGTGAACTTATTTCAGTATTCTGCAGGAGTTTGACTAGACTGGAGGGGACCATATGTGAGAATCTGCCTTACACATACAATAACTGCAACTTCTACGAAGAACGCTACCATTTCTGCTGTTGCTCGTTGCGGTAATATTTTCATTCCTTTTGGGCATACGTATAATATAAGCTGATTAAATAAAATTGAAGAAAGCAACTCATAAAAAATACCGTGACCTATATTCAAATATATTACACTGTACAAAAAAAAGTGCAACGTGCAGCCAAAGAAGAGACGCTTAAATAAATCAGCACAATATTACGAGTTCTTCAAACTTATTTTCTTCATTCCTTTTGTACAACAAGGACGAGCGCAACAAGGAATAACATTACTGTATCTCGTGTAGCCAATAAAAGCAACAGACGTAATGGAGAAAGAGGCACAAGATATATTTCTAGAAAACATTAGCAATCAAGATCCACTGGCTGGCATGTTGCCGAAATCTATTGACATGATCGCAGATCCAGTTTCAAGTCCTTCCTACATGGAAACTTTAGATTTTGAAAAGAATTTTCCATATAACGATTGGAGAATTTGGATGGGACAAAATTGGAAATTAGCTTTGCATATTTCCTTTCTCTACATCATGGGAATTTTCCTTGGACAAAAGTGGATGAAAGGAAAACAGCCATATAAACTTGACAATCTGTTGAGAATCTGGAATCTCCTCCTTGCGGCATTCTCACTAGCAGGATTTTTGCGCTCAATCCCTGAAGTGGCGCATTTACTTCATCGACCCAATGGATTTTACCGCATTTCATGCAGTCGGTCTGTTGTGTTTCTTTCTTATGTATATTTTCTTTTCTCTATATTTCCATATAGCACATTCCTTTTGTTTTGAAAGCTTCAAACTAATGTAGCAAAGCACAGAGTGCAATAGCAATCCATTTTTTTTTCTTAAAAAACATTTTAGAATAGAATTTCAAATGAATTCGTTACGTGTGGTTGCACACGGTATGCTATGTATGAATTAGAATATGTACGTCCATTGCTAGTAGCACATAGATTATTTAAAAGAAAGCTGCACGTACCGACCGATTGGATATTTTCTGGAGAAGTATGGATATCTAAAAGTAGTATGCTATGTGATTTCCGTTCATCTATGGTCATGGCTAAGATATATAGGGTCCTCGTGCGTATGTACTATGTACCCACATATACCGAGTTAATAGTTGCATACAGAGTTTCTTCAAATACCCCTACAGCTTACTAGAGACAGCAGTAGTGGCAGTCCAAAGAAAAGAACTTCCTTCGTCTTTCCAATGCCATAAACCATACTATATATCTATGCATGAATAAATTCGAAGGAAATGAGCTGGATGCTTTAGAATGCACCATACACAAAAAGTACTAAATATATGAAGTATTTCCAGCGTTTGCTTTTACTTGTACATGATACTTCACTTTGCTTCTTCCTGTAGACTGGGGAGTCTAATATATTACTTGAGTGTATATAGGTTGTTTATTGTACGAATTTAGAAATGGCCCGTATTTATGCTAATGGACTTTCCCACAGATATGTACGATAACATTACATATTTTGAAGGAGTAATTTATAAAATTTCTCTCGCTACGAGTATGCTCACTAAAGTCACTAATATTGGATAAAATGAAAATGAAAGCATGCAGATGTTTTATCCGCAACATTCTTATTGCTTCATTTGTCCAGCTAGCTCGTAAATGGGCTACTACGCCATCGAGCATGACAGTGAGATTGATTTACTGTACCGTTGAATATTTCAGGGACGACTACAACGTTGCATCAGCATATTGGTCATTCATTGGAACTCTTTCGAAGGTATGTGAACTGGGTGATACTGCATTCCTAGTTCTGAGAAAACGACCTGTGATGTTTCTACATTGGTAAAATATTACTAGCTCAATACTCTTTCAACTTCAACTTTGGCATACAACAAAAGGTTTGTGAAACTTTTACACTTGACTTCGGACGCCTTATACTTTCCTCAGGTATCATCATGCAACTGTGATGCTCTACACCTGGTACACATATGAAGACAATGATCCATGCCATCGTTGGTTCATCGTGATGAACTACTTTGTTCATACCATCATGTACACATACTACGCTCTAAGGGTATGCATGCCTTCATAGTTTATGACAGTTGTATCTTTTTTTTGGCTCAAACAAATTTGCATCCATAGCCGATTAGGATCCACCTAATATTGATTTATGCTATATGTCTATTACTTTTCCGCTGACACAGGCAATGGGATTCAGGCTTCCTAGAAGTGTGTCCATGCTCATTACTTCCCTGCAAATAGGTCAGAAACAGATACCCTGTATAAAAAATGCTTCTACAAGCATGTTCAGTCAGTTCAACTTTATTTAATTATTTTACTTTCTGATCCTTCAGGTCAAATGATTGGTGGAGCCTTGCTGAACATTCATGGATTCGTCATGCTTTGTATGCAATAAACTAATTCAATTCATATACATATTTCTTTACAAACCATTTGTAACAGACACTAGAAAAAAAATTGTATAACATTCCTAACTTTTTTCAATATAGCACAAGGAATACCATGCTCTCGAAAACTTCACAATATCAAGTTGGCCCTTCTTATGTACATGTCATATTTGCTGCTGTTTGCTCACTTTTTCTACACTTCCTACCTTACTCCAAAGAGAAAGACCAGACATCCTCATAGTCATTAAAAAGCTATGCGGATATATGATGGATAAAATAATATAATGGTAAAAATCAATAACGTTGACGAGGAATGTGATTACGGTCTAATTTATACACATCGACATTTTTAAAACTTTAATTTATTACCCATGCATCAAGGAAAATGCCAAAATGCAAATGTGTCCAAAACAGTGCAACCAAGATTGTCTACGAATGCAAAAATTGGAAATAGAAACGTTATGTTATATAAAAAAAAAGATGTTAGTATTTACTCTATATCGATAGTTTGTAGACTATAAAAAATTATAGTGTAAGGATGCTAAAAAGAAGAGCAGCAGAGTTGTTATAGTCTATAAATGATTTGTGAATCTGTGTAATTTTATTACAACGAAGTTATTTAGTCAGCACTTTTGTTATGTAGTATGTAATATGGTAATAGAATGAAAGTTGACTTTTAGTTATTATTGGTTTTAGAAAGGAAGAATGATTCTACTAGTTGATAATACTGTGCATTATGCAATGTATATTAGACATCGACATTTGACTTGACATTTCAGTGTGTAATTATGCATTGCTTGAGTATGAGTTCTTGGGACTTGGGATGTTTACAAAGCGAAAGCAATATTAAATGTAAAACTCATTTTAAATAAACAGTAAACTTTGATATTTCTCAGGAAATTGCATACACTAATGACTTTATTTGCATTTTGCATATTATGCATAGCATGTAATGTGTACGACGTACCTGTGATGGGGGATCAAGTGGATGCGTGTCGTGTATGCATAATTACTAATTACCTTTATTCGCATAGCTCAAAGCATAACCTTAACTCACAACTAATTTGCATTAGAAAAAATTCGAGTATTAGCCTAGACATAGCTAATGATCTGATTCTATTTATCTGCCTTGCCTATATTAGATCTACTAAAGTTGGGATTTGCCTGTTAGGTTAATTAGGTTATGAATCATTCATGTGTTCATTATTTTTACAAAGGTAGGAGCATACTTCCATTCACAAACTGCCACGCCAAATCTACTGCTATAATCGTATTTAAAGTCTACATGTGTAGTTTTTCACTCTATACTCAAGTGACTACATAATAATGCACTAAAATTAGTTCATGTCTGTATAAAACAAAGCGTATTAAAAGTAACTCTTAGAAGGGCTCTGTTAAACTGAAATGATCTGACTGATTTTTTAAATTTTCCGTTTTTAGAAGCACAGTTTATCATAAACTAACAAAGTTAAAGCAAAACATTAACCTTTAACCAATCCCGACAGGTGAATAGAAAGTAGTTGAATGATGGGTAAGTAACATAAAACGGATTTAGATTTTAATGTAATAGCTATACACATGTGGTAACTGATGGAAAGTGAATGCTTATTTCTCTAGATGAAACAATTTTGAGCTTTGAATCCTTTGAGGAGAAAGAAGATTTTAAACCTACGCACAACAACGTTTTTATTGATAACCACACTTTCAACAGCCATCAAAAACCGGAGTCAAATGGAGCAAAGTTGGGTATAGAATCCGAGTTCATGATACCTGATTTGTCACCAGATATGGATGATAACAATTTTTCATGGCTGTTTCGCATTCTCCCACCGGAAGCAGAGAACTCTCAAAACATGGACCACGAAAGTATGACATTTTATCCACATCCTGAAGATGCTCCACGTGAACATTCAGAGAATCCTGTTAAAACGGAAAAGCAAGACACAAATGAATTTCCAGATAAAACGACAATGCTCATGGATCCTTTGCTATCGGAAATGGATGTATCTGCCTTGTTTCCTCCTCCTGAGGAAATTCCAAGTTCAGCAGAAATCCTCACTCCATCAACAACCGATGCAGAAAACGCTACTGAAAGTCAGACAAAAAGACAATTTAATACCGATAATCGTGACGGAGGTAGGGACCGGGCACGGGGCAGTGTCAGAGGTCGTGTTGTAACCCCAATCACTAGAAACAGTAGTATAACAGACACACCGATTCTTCGTCGTTCTCAAAGAAAAAGAAACTATTTGGAGATGACTAATATGCATGCAAAAGTAACGCCTGAATTACCGTCTCTTAAAAATAAACGCCTAAGAAAGACGATAGGACAAAAAGAAGAACAAATGGCCACCCCTTCGTTGGACTATAAAGCTACCGAAATTATGGAATCAATTTTTGAAACCCCAAAATGGGAGATTGATAAACCACCTTCAGAGATTGAAACAATGCCGAGTTTGAAAATCGTTTTCAGAAAAATTAAACCCGTGAACCCTATCGATACAAAATTAATCATACCCTGGGAGTACCAAAAAGGCGTTCTAAATACTGACGCCCATCTAGCATCCGAATTATACCTAAAGCACTCCATTTTCCCACGTATTGTGCCAACCTACGAAACAAAAACTTATGTCACTGACGCCATAACCAAAACTCCATTGGACATTACGGAAATTAGAAAACTTATGAAAGAGAACCATATGGAGAAGCACAATAAACATGCTAATTTGCTAGCACACGGTAGGGGTAACGTGGACCATAAGGAATCCCAAGCATTTCCATTCCTGATGGACTTTGTCACCAACGATTTCGATATCCTACTGACACAGCAACAATCAATCTTTGCCAATATTCAAGCCCAACTTATGGAAGAGAAGAATACTGAACAGTCCGCTACTGCAGATGAAACAATGAACACAACTTTTGTCAACTTTTCCAATTTTAATGACTACTTTGATGAGCCTGTCGAGAAACAACCAATCACTAAAAACAAAGTTTTGAACAGTCCGCTACTGCAGATGAAACAATGAACACAACTTTTGTCAACTTTTCCAATTTTAATGACTACTTTGATGAGCCTGTCGAGAAACAACCAATCGCTAAAAACAAAGTTGACCGAATTGTCGGTGCAGTTCCAGTTAGTGCTTGCGCAATAACTGGAAATGAAAAGTTGTTTAGCAAAGTAGCCGTTTTCCAACACAAGGGTCAACTTTTACAGACCTAATCCACTTGTCATTCCATTAGTTCGAATACCTGATGAAGATATCCTAGAAATTATATCGAAGCCAACTCTACCAACATTAGAAAGTCCGTATTATAGTGCACTTACCACTTATTTTGAAGCAAAATCAGCGTCTTTAGCAATGTTCAAATCTAAGTCTCGTCCTAAACTTTTGTAATTTTAGTGTCAGATTCCACTTTTAAATATTTATGTCCCTTGTAGTTGTAGATAGCTTCCTTCATGGTCTATGTTCAATGTTTATGATGTAAAATACATACCTAAAATTTAAAACGAATAAAAAACATTCGCTTTTAAATCAAGTGACTTTGTAAAACTGTGATAAATTAAAACGCAATATAATAGAAAATTTTAATAAAATTCAAACTATTTTGAAAAGATTTTTCTTCTTCCGATTTTGACTTTGTCTTCATTTGCTCTTGCGTCAGTCAAAGTTAAGCTTTTCCATCATCAGCCTACTTAAAAGTATGTATCAATATGCCTCACTGAGCGTAGATAAGTCGCGGGATCCAAATTTCTCCAGATCTATCTCAATGTGCAACCCAACTTCAGACATCAGATTTTACTTGTATGCGGCTTTAATTTCACCAGTCACTAATTTTCTGGAACTAATTCAGCAAATTTTAATTTTCAATAATCCACTACTACGAAGTGTTTTTGGCTATTTGGCATTAGCTCACGTCTCACGGGCTTCGCTCATTCAAAAATAAAGTGTTTCCTTTCCTATTTATATTTGCAAATTAAAGTAAAATGCTTTTTCCGAACATGTGACCTGTGATCTGATTCATGATCCTTTCATAATCCTTGTCATCGTGAATAGCGTCAAGCGTTCCGAAGTGAAGTTTCACATTGCGTACATATTTCAGTCTTCATTCACTTTCAACTTAATAGTAAACAGTAAAGGTTCCGGAGTTCCGGCGCTTCCAATAGTCAGTGCAAAATGTTTTATTCAATTACAACAAAGTCTTGTCAGCTATCTGGGTTAGCAGTACGCTCTGCAAAACGGTTAAAAACATTTTGGGATGTAAGACGCTCATATGCAAATCCAACGAGATTTGTTACACCAGCTCAGCATTATGAACTTAACAGAATTCGCAATATAGGAATATCCGCTCATATAGATAGTGGAAAAACTACTGTAACTGAACGTATTTTATATTATACTGGAAGAATATCTGAAATGCACGAGGTAATAATTATTAATACATGTTGTATCTATATCAAAACGTTGATTTCTGTGTATACTTAATTGGTTTGTATTTTTTGTTGGATTTATATATGTTCTGAATTCTAATACTTAAATGTTCTTTAATTTATTGTATATGTTGTAAAATGGTGAAAGGAAAAGATAACGTTGGGGCTACGATGGATTCGATGGAGCTGGAAAGACAACGAGGTATCACGATTCAGTCAGCAGCCACGTACACCGTTTGGAAAGACTACAATATTAATATAATTGATACACCTGGTATGATAGTCTCTACACCTTTAAAGTGTAGAGCAGTATTACTTTGATTACTTTCGAGATTGTAAAGTGATATGCTTAAAATATGTTTTAAAATATGATGATGTTTGTTATTCTAGGTCACGTCGATTTCACAGTAGAAGTAGAGCGAGCCCTTAGAGTCCTTGATGGTGCCGTGTTAGTTCTATGCTCAGTTGGTGGCGTTCAAAGTCAGACGATGACAGTTAATAGGCAAATGAAGCGATATGGTGTTCCTTGCGTTGCATTTATTAACAAATTAGATAGGCTAGCGGCTAATCCGCTTAGAGTTGCTGGTCAATTGAAAGCGAAACTAGGACATAACGCTGCCCTAGTGCATCTTCCTATTGGCTTGGAATCAAATTTCGCAGGTCTTATCGATGTTGTGGAGAAAAGGGCTATATATTTTGAAGGAGACTTAGGGTAAATAGTCCAATTTCTTTATGTATATTGTATAAAAATGAAAATTAGATAGTGTAATATGACTAGACTAATGGCTTTTGTGTTCATTTGAAGAGAGACAATTAGATACGACGAAGTTCCAAAAGATATGGTGGAGCAAACGGAAGAATACCATCAGCGCCTTGTAGAACATGTATCAAATGTAGACGAGACACTAGGCGAAATCTTTCTTGAAGAAAGGAAGCCCACTGTAGATGAACTGAAAGGTAGACCATTTAAAGGGGACCAAAGCGAAACTAATATTAAACATTAAACTGAAAGTAAAAAATGTGATTTATTTTATTTTAAGCTGCTATTCGACGAGCCACTTTAAAACGAGAGTTTACACCTGTGTTTTTGGGATCTGCACTGAAAAATAAAGGCGTGCAAACATTATTGGATGGAGTGATTGATTTTTTGCCTAATCCTTCAGAAATAAACAACTATGCATACGATGAAGATGCACCCATTGATAATGATGAGTAAGAATTTATACTTAGAGACTTCACCCGTAATCATATGATGTATTATTAATGCTTTTTATTTAATTACATAAAGTACTAATCGTAAGTGCATCGTTTGTTCAATTAAGGGGAGAAAAGAAAAAAATCCTAATGAGTCCTGAGAGATCTAGTAAACATCCATTTTGTGGATTAGCATTTAAACTGGAAGCCGGCAAGTTTGGACAGCTCACCTATATTCGTGTGTACCAAGGAATGCTTAAAAAAGGCGAAACAATTTACAATACCCGAACAACTCGAAAAGTACGTATGTAGATACTCGGTTTGAAAAATTAACTTGAAAGTCAGTAATAATTTTTAATGTCGTGTTGAATAGGTAAAAATTTCTCGTCTGGTCCGTATGCATGCAAATCAAATGGAAGATGTTAATGAAGTTTATGCGGGGGATATTTGCGCTGTCTTTTGGTGTTGACTGTGCTAGTGGAGACTCGTTTGTAACTCGAAAAGATTTGAAAGTTTCAATGGAATCAATTTTTGTTCCTGATCCTGTGATATCCTTGAGTATTAAACCAAAAGACCCAATGGACATTGAAAAATTTTCGAAAGCCGTTGCAAGGTTTACCAAAGAGGATCCTACTTTTACCATTTACTACGATACTGATAACAAAGAAACAATTGCTTCTGGAATGGGAGAACTCCATCTTGAAATATATTCCCAGGTCTGCTTCTGCTCTGTGCACGCACATATTGAAAACTATGTTAAATGTTATGTTAAAAATGAAAGTTCTACATTGTGTTTTAGAGAATGGAACGAGAATATGGATGTCCAGTAATAATGGGAAAACCAAAAGTTTCATTCCGAGAATCGATTATATCTCCTTGTGAATTTGATTATTTTCACAAAAAACAGAGTGGAGGTTCTGGTCAGTATGGTCGAGTAATTGGTGTTCTGGAGGTGAGTTAAATCGTTAGAAATACTTGGATATATTTTGAAATCGTAGATAGCACAGATTTCAACTTAAAGACAATTTCTGATTTTTACAGCCATTACCAGCACACGACAACACACGAGTACAATTTGTTGACGAAACGGTAGGAACTAATATTCCAAAGCAGTTTGTAACTCATATTGAAAGAGGCTTTAGACAAGCATGTGAAAAGGGATGGCTAACTGGACACAAAGTTTCTGGAGTAAGATTTCGCCTTATGGATGGAGCGTCACACATTGTCGACTCAAATGAAATCTCCTTCATTCTTGCCGCCCAAGGAGCTATGAGGCAAAGTACGTATTTATTTGCCTATTATAAAAACATATTTCTTGAATTCGAAACAGGTTATAAATGTTAGAATACATTTTTTAGCTTACGAAGAAGGAGCGTGGCACGTTTTGGAACCCATTATGTCAGTAGAAGTAACATCGCCATCGGAATTCCAAGGAATAGTAATGGGTCTACTAAATAGAAGGAAAGGACTCATCGTGGGCACAGATGAAAACGAAGGCTGGTTTGTTGTAGCAGCTGAAGTTCCCCTCAATAACATGTTTGGGTTTTCATCAGAGTTACGATCTTCAACACAAGGAAAAGGAGAATTCGCAATGGAATATTCACGCTACTCGCCGGCACCTCAAGAAACCCAACAAGAATTAATGACTATCCATCAAGAAAGCTTAGGTCAGGGGCAGCAAGCCAAAAAGAAGAAAAACTAACGCAATTTTTGATAGACCAAATAAGTTTACTTTACAGTGTAGTGACATACGTTGCTGAAGTAGTCAGTCAGAAACGCAACTTCGATAAAATATTTGATAACCTTCTTATATGACTTTGTACGAGCATTATTTAGGTGTGTACACTATAATCGTGTATGACCTTCACTTTTGATGCAATGATTCCGCCATGTTAACGAAAGGCATAGTAGAATAAATCTGCCCATTTTACTTAAGAATATGATGTATTTATTTTGCTAATATTGTACATTGTATGCAATAATTCTCATATGACCTTTTCATTCACAAGATAAATGCCTTGTAGATTTTTAGTTAAGGTTGAATGTGAAGTTAATGCAATGCCCATTTGCTACTTCAGTATGCAACACTCAACACAAGTAGACATATGCAAACACCTCACCTCTCACTTTTAGATCCATAGGAGTTACTGTTTGTGCTAAAGATATAATACATTCAGTTTACTTGTATTTTTTATTTGTTACTTGAAAAATAGCGTAAGAAATAATAATATTAATATTACTATCACAGAACAGACTAACNTGTATTTTTTATTTGTTACTTGAAAAATAGCGTAAGAAATAATAATATTAATATTACTATCACAGAACAGACTAACAGAACGAAAAGAATACAGTCATTGGTTAACGAGGTTTGACAGTCGGGGTGAATAGAATTGTATACAATCAACAAAATAACACTTCAGTAGACATAGATATGCTTTAGTTGCTCTCTCATGTGATCAGGAAGGTTGTGAATGTTTAGACGATCTTGTTCAGCCTTATGTTGTCGCAGTCTTTCAGAAATGTTAAGTGTTTTTAGAAACTTGGAGAGACCATTGGATGAACCTTCGTCTTCAAAATCTTTATTCTCAAATGGAGCAGTTACTGTTGATTTCGCATCAGTAAGGGAGGAGACACGCTTCTGCTGAAATGATGGGTGTAACGGCCTTGATCCTGAGTTCAATAATATGTAATCCCAATCGATCTCCCCGTTCTTTGGTGGTGTTCACGTTAGGCTTATTATGAACTGATACTTTTTCTTGTAATCTGCTATCAGTCTCAGGAATGTAGTGTGAAAGAAACCACGGGAAGGTCTGATCAGGTGCTAGCATTCTTAAAATAGGCAACTCGTTACTTTCAACAGAACTCGCGCTGGAACTTCTACTTAAATTCGTTTTGCGACTTTTATTAGCCATATTTCTTTGGCGTTCTGATCTCCGTATTGGCACTCTGCTTAGCGTATTTTAAAGTTGCTGTCTCCGCAATTTCTGCTATCTCTGTTTCGTCGCTACTATTGCTGCAGGAATCTGTTCCCGAACCGCGATCCGGCTTGTGAATGATGATTGACCCAAATCTCATCGTCATTGTAATCTGTTGTAAACAAATAACAGGAAATGAGAATCATGAAAAATTCATTTCTTTAAGCTACTATTTGCGTTTCGAATTTGAACTGCGTCGGAATTCATAATAATTAGCCAGAAATACTGTTGTCACGAAATGGGACAATTATCACCACGATCATATCATGCTGACTAAAATTCATAAGCTTATAATAATTAATGTAAATTACACCATGAGTGTGACTTACCAATTTTAAACTTTCAGTACAAATCCCACACAGCACCCAACAAAACTCAAGTTTCACTTAAGTAGCAGAAGGTTGGTAATATATTCCCAGAGTACGCTATGAATAATTACTCGAACTAATAATTTTCAGAAGAACACTTCACATTACAAAACAAAATAACGGTACAGGTCACGGTTGTTATAAATTATAAATTATAACTTGTACTAACATATAATTTAGCAAAAAACAACTATGTCCGAAACACTAAACAGAAGATGCTTGCTTGTAAAAGTAACAAAGATATTTGTTTCATGAAATCTCACATCAAACTAAACGACCGCATGTGCAAACAGATAGTTTATATAGCTTCACATTGGGGCAGAGTCTTCTACTATTTAACGACTTTTGTGAATGCATATTATTACATTACATTGAAGCCATCGTAGATCATACAATACACTTGTTCTCATCTCAATCCCAACCATACAGCCAACTTGATACCTACAAAGTTCTTGTTATTTGTGAATCTTCAGCATCCCAGCATCAATGAACATGATCATCAAAATACATAACGCTTTATACAAATTCAACGTTCACATGATCAAGTGTTGTTGCGAAATTTCATCAGCAACCTGTCTTGCAGCATCAGTGCATGAAGTTCTCATCCTCCATATAAATACAGATTACAGACACAGATATATAGAGAGAGCTTCAATTTCCTTAATTCTCATGCACATAATTTGTACAAAGTATTAA